>JAJOOF010022313.1:0-17672 GCA_029582545.1 Solanum lignicaule | reverse complement strand
GGAAAGAGAGGATCAAAAGAAGACTGGTGGAAAAATATCCCTGCTTGCATATGGTGGACACTATGGAAGGAAAGGAATGGGAGATGTTTTGAAGGAAAGGTTAGCAGCCCAGAGGAGATCAAGATGAGATGTCTTAGTCTTTTGTATTTTTGGTGTAAGCAAAATTTAGTGGGGGAAGTGAATAGCCTTGTGGAGTTTAAAAGCCAATTGTAAAGTTAGTTTTGTCTTTTTGGATTTGAGTATGATGGCACCCCCTGGGGGTTTGTAAATCCCACCTCATCGATTTTGATGAGTTCTTTTGTGTGAATACAAAGTTACCTATTTCAAAAAAACAAGACCAGATAGACTGGTAAATTCCAGTCAATAATGGAAAGTACAATAAAGCCAGAAAAATCATTTTCTAATTGTTGTGGGTTAACACATATACATGCTAGAGTTCAGTCACTCTAAGAATAAAGCGTATTTAATTCAAGTCATTGAAGTTTGGAATAAGAACTTAAGTATATTTGCATAATAATAACTGGAGAAGTTAAAAGCAATCAGGAACCACACCTTTGCCAGAGTCTCAAGGGATCCCATTTTACACTGGACGAGGGTTGAGGAGGGAGCTTTATGAATTTTATCAGCACTGGATAGAGAAGGAAAAGAACTAACTTGACCAGGACTAGCATCTGGCACAACAGGAACATTAATCCGGTTCAGTGGAATATACCTGAAAGAAACAGCAAGCTCAGTGATCTGGCCATTTTCATTCCGAAATAACTCAGGTAAACTAGAGATTTTTAGTAACTAAGAAACTACTCAAGAAGCTGGCCATTTCATCCCAAAATAACCAACAATCACACTGGCTAAATTGAAAATGCAATATCGTCATACACGTGTATTTATATAAATGCTGTAGTACCAGAAATTAGTCATGAAGAAAGTAACACAGAATTGGAAAATCATTGACCTGCAAAAGTATTCTGGATCTGTCTCCTCTCTGATATCAAGGGGATGACACGCATCAACTATCATTCGAACCCATGATTCACCCCTCTTTACCACGATCACATTCCACGCATGCGGTGAAAAATCCAAATAACCCCTAACAAGCTCACAAGATATTCGAGGTTCTATTCGGTCACAAAGGTACTGCAGAAGACAAATGAAATTTATCAGTTCATAATAATAAACTAAATTCAGAACCACAATATCTAATTAGAAACATGTCTGATGACAATACCTTCATAAGCAAGGCCCTATGCCTACATACACCAAACTGCAAACTCCCAATAGGAACAACAATAGAATTTTGCCTTGATTTTATTGAGTGAAGTGCTTTCTCACAAAGATTAAGGAAAAGTATATCTTCTAAGATGCCCTTTGTGACCATGCTGGTAGTGTCATCATTTCCAGTAGGGCATGTGCAGACAAAAGGCTTGCTATAGTTCGACCCAGATACATCTTTCCTTGCCTTCTGTACAATATTACTTTTGTCACTTCCACCAAAATGATCCGACACTAAAAGTGCAAGCAGTGATGCAATTTGCAAGTTGTCTACAGCAACATGTTCTCTATCTTTAAACAGACCATCTATCTGATTAAAATGAAAGATTAGAGCTTGAGCACGTAGAGCAATGGCATCCAGCATTTCATCTCTTTGCCTGAACAGATTAAATAAGTAATCAAAATGAGTAGAGATGCAAAGCATTCCCTGAAGTTAGTAGTTGAAGTCCATAACTATTAGTCTATTAATGGCATGCAAACATGGAAGTTACCTATCAACTAAAATGACTTCCCGTGAATCAAGATGCAAATTCTGCTCATAACTCCTCAGCGACATAAATGGCCGATCTCGCCCAGCATCATAAAAGCCATCTGGCAAATAATCATCAATACCACAGAAAGACATCATGCTGTATTTGCAGGATACCTCTGAATGATCTGTTGGTCTGCGGGTTTTGCATGGTTTTGGATTATCAACGATCCCATCCAGGTGCCTTTTCGATTTTGGAGGACTATTAGACACCTCAGAAGACAAACTTTCCTCAACCACATCAGCAGCATCAGAAACAGAACCTACTGAAGCATCACATGTTTTACAATTCTGAATATCTATGCATGTTTCAATGGAGTCAGAAGCAACACATGAAGATCTTCCTATATAATTGCCCTCCTTTAATCTGATATGTTCATCAACACCACTAGCTAAAGAGCCTTTGCATTCAGCTTCTTCAGTAATCAGTTCTTTATCATGTGTATCATCATCCACTATGCTTGATGAGGCCTCCACCAGAGAATCATCAATTAGCTTAGAATGTTTGCAGGCAACACATTTCCTGCTGTTGTTTAATCGCTCTTGACGAGCCCTCTGTTGCATATAATACTGCCGCTTCCATTTCTTGGATTTTCGAGGCCGAAAACATCGATGACTGGGTGATGAGCCACATAAATGACCCGACAATTTGATAGAAACTCCTACACAATTAAAAGTTCACACTTCAGACTTCTCAAAGGTACTACCCTTCCGAACAATACTTCTTAAAAGGGCAACAAACAAGATCCAAAGGAACCAGAATGTGCAGAAAGAACAATAGATATAAGGAGGGGAGACAAGAGATTCCGAGGAACTCGCCATTTTGGGCATTCTCAGAAGTTTCCTGTTCATAACTTTCAAGCACGTCCATTTCTGAAGACGAACTGGTGGTGTCATCCTTGGACAAATCTATGAAATTCCCCTCCAAATTGCAGCATACCCATGAAGGAATCGAACAACACCTAAGAAGCTTATTGTGCTTCAGCAAATTTCAATGAAGATATATGGGTCAGGATAAGGTAATTATAATGTATCAAGTTACTTGACTAGACAATGGAGACAAATACATTTCGGGTTTTTTCCCAGGGGGGATGCAAGAACTTCATCCACATTAAGAGTAGCTGCCTCTCATGTTATAAACATTTATCGGCGAAGGAAAAGAAACTAGAGAAAAAGCCTAAAAGCAATAAGACTGGAAAGAAACTGTAATTTCAGTAACACATACCTGAAGATTGAGACTCTGCAGATTATACATTGAAAGGAGATCAAGATTCTCCAAGGATGCTAATCTATTGTTAGAAAAGTCCAAACTCTCTAATCTTTGCAGAGAAGACAACCCCGGAGGTACTTCAATCAGTTTATTATTAGCAACCTTCAGTGACAGTAAGGAGTTAAGATGAGTTATCTCAACAGGTAAATTCTTCATCTTATTGAATGAAAGATCAAGGCACTCCAATTTAGTGAGGCAGGCTATTTCAGGAGGTAAATATCTGCAAGAACAGCAAGGAACAATGGCATTATAATGGAGTACAATGATAAAAAAGATAAAATGGTGATATGAACTGAATCTACAAGTTTATGGTTCACAACTTTCAACCTCTAGCAACCAAAAGTAGCAGAATGAAGTTTTAGCCTTTCAGATATCAAAACAATAAAATGTGATGTACAGATATCTTTAGATATCAGACCTCATCTAACAAAATGTATCAAGTGTCAAACAACTTAAACATGACTTTTATCTGAAGAGTCAAAACTCTGGCGTAACTGCACCCAATAAAAGGAACACTATAAAATACAAATCCTAACACCTATTTCCACTTTGAATCCTCCTTCCAACTGCAAAAACGACTAATTTCCAGTGCTACCAACATTAAGCGATGATATACAACTGATAAATTACGCATGCTAAGCAAAAGTTCACTTAATCTGCTACTAGCTATGTACATACTACTGTGTTGGAAAGATGTGACAGCAACAGGCTCGCAATTCTGAAGTGTGAAGTGTGTGGACACCTTTTGCACCTCAAACCCCATGAGGCAGCGTATTCTATATTCCATACTCCAAGCGAACAAAGTCACTTCATATACTTCCCTTTTCTTTTTTTCCTATTGGAGACCTGTGAGATTTAAGACGTCTATAACTATAAAATTATGTGATGTACTCGTGCATAGGCTTTTCATAACACCTGCTAATCAAAAGTAGAATGATGTCTTCAGGGACCAAAAGATAATTCTCAAACAAAATGTGGACCTTGAGAGGGTATAATTGTCAGGAGACGACAGCAACCAATATGCAGCAAATTGATTAACCAGCCAGATTTTTAATGTCTCAAAATCTTTAACTCGTTGTAGTTGCAAGGAACAACACGACGGAGATAAAGGGAAAAGTCTTCTGGTGGCTGCATAATGCCAACCTCAAAATAATAAATTTATCCATTATAAAGGCAAACCATATAACCTCTTCAGCTGTCAAATTACATGAGGTAAAATAATAAGATGATTTTAACCTCTAAGATGAACTATAGGATAAGAAATCCCATAAACAAAAAATAAAAATTGCAATTAAAGGAAACACAAATAAATAGTTAAAAAACAACACTCTTTAAGACCCTTAACCAAGGGCTAGTTATGCTATGTACTATCGACTAATCCTAATATCGTATCATATCCTGGTTAAACTTAGTATGGTCCTAGTCTCCTAGAGTAGAAACTGATACCCTTTGATGAGTGCTAAAGTCTAAACTCCCGATAAACAACTTACAAAATTCTGTGCATATCTTTTAGTCCTAATTAACAAACTTCAATCTCATGAAGCATCTAAGCAGAAAAAACAAGTCTTTATTTTCTTTTATGCTCCAGCTGTGTTACCACATCCAAAATTTCTTTGAGAAAATCTGTTGTTCTTTTAAAACTTTTACTAATCATGCATAAAATTGTTTTGCTTTGTTATGTCAATCAACAAAACAAGTTTGAACTAACAGGAAAATTTTGTACCCGAAAACTGAAACTAACCATTTAAACCTGCAAATACTTTTTCCCTGTCTTTACCTCAGAAAGAGACCACAAAAAACATCCTGGTAGGATGCTCTACCCAGTGTTCAGGAAAGTGAGTGATGCGAGCCTTCTACGCTTCACAGACTAGAATGAGTATGTGAGCACTTCATCGCTTAAATTAAGCGATGAAGCGGGGCCTTACCGCTTTTTTCCGCTTCACGCTTCCCTGAACACTGGCTCTACCTACCTAGTTTCCCTTGTATTAATGGAAGTTTGAGTGATCGTGTACCTGCTTAATACTATTTAACTTGGGGCTTATAGTTGCAGTAGCTAGCACTTGTAAAAACTCTAGTTTAGCAATAAACTTGTTCTATTAAATTCAAATTACTTTAAGGAATGCAGCAAAAGCGAAAAAGTGCAGAAGAAACCTAATCCTCCAATAACACCAAAAGCATATTGAGCTGCAACCTGCACATGAATTTAGTGCTACAATATAGACAAGTTCACAGAAAAACATCATCGAATTGGTTTAATACTTATACATTGACAAAGTCAGAAATTTTAAGTTATCAAGTTAACTGACAGCCAACTACAGGTAATTTGTCTATAGTAAACATGAGTTTAGTGTAAATAAACTTTGATAGAATAACTGCAAGAAGAAACAGATCTAACCTGATAGAAAAATGACAGACAGAGAGCTTAGTCAGGCGCTTAAGACCAGCAATATCTCTTAAAAGTGGGAAAGCTGAAGGTCTAGAGGGAACTTTACATAGCTCCAATTCTTTCAAATTCTTTAACTTCTGCAAATCCAATCCACTCATCCCAGGAAATGATACCTTCACTTGCAAACTCTCTAGTTCAACCAAATTCCTTAACTCTCCAGTTGGAAACAAATTAACCTCATTCCCAAAAAATTTAAGTATCTTAACCTTCCCAAGTGCACCAATTGCCTTAGGAATCAAATTAAATACATTCTTATACATATACAAACCTTCAACCCCACCTTCTACACCTTCCAACAATGGAAAATCCAAACTTTTCCCCGAAATATCAAAACTTGAATCAAACCCAGAAATCATCTTGCTCGAATCTTCCTCTAAACCCGTCAATTCATCACCTCCGTCGGAATTTTCAGATACATTCTTGGGTTTGGCACTTTCAGAGCTTTCTGAATCGTTTTCACCCATACGACCAGCTTGAATAAGAAATCAAAAGGATCAAGAAAGAGAACCCCACTTATATATAGAAGAAATTCGAGAAGAATTGTGAAGAAGAGGAGGAAAAGAACGCCTCCCGTCGGTGGAGAAGAGAAACCCTAAATTCTTGAAGAAGAAAAGGGACTAAAGAAGTGTAAATTATTAAAGTGGGCTTTTGACTGTAAATTCAAAAATCATGCGCACTCTTTGACGCTAAGAGGTTTTTAAATTGACTATTTGGACCCCTAAATTTAAGGGTAATACAAATTGATACTCTGATTTTTATTTTATTTTTCCAAGTAGGTGAGGTGAGCACTTGTTTCGAAGTTTTGAAGATAAGTTTCGAATATTAAAAAGTTACAAATTCTTTATTTTTATCTGTTCATTATAATTTAACACAAATAAAAATAATATACCTTCTATAATTCTACAAGTAAGATCGGAAAAAGGTGATGTGTACTATCTTGTAAAAGTAGAAAGACAATTCTTAATATTCTTTTAAAAAAATTAATTAATATTTAATAATATGAATGATATAGATATAAAATTGAAAATTATTTCTTTGACTTTTTAAAATACATCTATGTTTAGGACAACAGATAGAGGGGGGTTTTTCTAACCAAATATTAAGAAAAAAAGGTTTTTAGTTCAAATTTTGCCTAAAATTCTCCAAACGAGTTTTTTCAAACTTAAACGGAATGCCACGTTCAGTCAAATTTAATTTGAAATTAAATTTGATATGTCACACTCTTTGTACTAAATTTAGGTTGAATTTATTTCATTACAATATCACATGCTTTGACAAAAAAATTTAATTATTCAATTTTTGCATATAACTCGTGTATCATATGCTCGATATATTTACAACAAATATAGTTAATACTTACTCATATTCACAAAGCTTACATTATTATTATATTATATTTTATATTAAATTATAAATATAAAAAAATTCACCACAATTCTTGTTGCTAAAAATATTACAGTTTGTATCAATACCACAAATGAATAGTGGATAATAGCTTCGATACAAATTATTCTCCTAGAAAACTTAGTTTGTAAGTAATGTAAAATTTCTAATTTATGTGCAAAGTATTTTAAATCAATTGTTGATATTTTGATTTTAAGAAGTTGTTGGTCGGTATATATTTTACTTTTTACTCACTCCACTTATGAGATTATGTTGAATTTGTTGTTGTTGTAATCTTGAACAAGTATTTGGGATCAAGAATAAATATATCAAATTCCAAAACACTGATTTGATTCAACGATACTAAACACAAAAATTACTCATTTGAACTCCATATCATCTAACATGACATTTTTGAGTGCTTAGAACCTTGCAAATTAAAATATCAATATTGAAAATCCAATAATGGCCAAAAATATATCGACATGACATTTTTGAGTGCTTAGAAAGACCTTGCAAATTAAAATATCAATATTGAAAATCCAATAATGGCCAAAAATATATCAATTTCTATTTTCGTTATACTTTAGATATGCTTCACGTCACGTAAATCTAACATATATGCGACAGCCGGCAATTATGACAAAATTCATTAGTGTGGAAAATATTTGTTACTGATTAATGACGAGTTTGTTCTTCAATATTAAGATATATTTTCAAATTAATTGATAAAAATAATATAAATTTCTTTTTGGTTTCGAAATGATGAAAGATAATGGAAAAATAAAGAGACAGGGGGGGGGGGGGTGGGGGGAAGGAGAGGGAAAATCACCTTATTTTATCTGTTTGGGTTTTTTTGTGAAAGAAAAGACAATGATTATCTTCCTTTTTCAGAATTAAATTTTGGGCTATGAGTGGAATGATTTCTTCACCTTTCTTGTTTCCTCATTCTCCAACACATAATATCATGTAGTCATTTCTCAACTTATGTTTCAAGCGGAGGTGGATCAATGATTTGAAATTTATGAGTTTTTATATAAGAATGTTAAGTTAGAATTTGAAGTTCATGAGTTTTCACAATAAAGTCAAGTTAGGATTTGAATTTATAAATTCCTACAACAACATCAAATTATCTGAGTTTACGTAAATTTATAATCAGAACTGTAGATCTGTGACCCCATTACTTCTTCTGTTCATTTTTACTACTTGTCACGTTTAGCTTTACGAGAGCAAATTTAACTAATCTTCGAAACTAAATTGAATTGAATTAATTCAACATTTTAAATTTGAATTTTCGAAAACAATACGAAAATTACTAACAATACTTTTCATATCAAAATGATGAAAAAACTACATCTTAAATGTTGATCAAAGTTTATACAGTTTGACTCTCGATAACAAAAAATGAAAAGTAAAAGTAAACTGAGAGAGTAGTAACTAGTAATAATTTTGTTAATGTCTATATTGTCTTTTCTACTAGGCAATGACAAATCTTCATATAGGAGAGAAAGAGTATCTATTTAATGAAATTGGAGGAATTCACTAGTAACACAAAATAATCACTAGTAGAACAGATTCAGTACAAGTGATGTCTTTTCCAAGAGCAAAATAATAGGTGCAAGGAGCTATTGAAATTGCTTCATTAGGAGCTGCTAGTATTCAAAACGTGTTTAGTTTCCCAAAGGAAAAAAAGAGGAGCAGTAACAAGATATTATCCTTTTTTTATTATTTGTGTCAAGACCTTTCAGCTCCTCTGCCGATTCAATAGTTCCACAAGTGTTACCTTGGTTGTTGGCATACTTCTTTTTATTCTATGTTTATTTATGAGTTTAAGTTATATACATCATCAATGTAATCAATTTTCATCTATCTGAGCCAAGAATGTAGACTTCTCCATACACTTAGCAATCAACCTTGAAGTATTGCTAAAGTACTGTGAAAGGGCCTCCAATCTCCATAACACATAATCTATATCAACTTTACAGAATATCATTAAATCATACGCAAAACTTAGATAAGTAAGTTTCAATTATTTGCACATGGAATGATATTTGACATGGTAGCAGACGTAGAGTTGTAGATTCTATCATAAATTTACTTAATATTGAGTCTCTCATATTATGTTATTCACGCTCTAATTAATCAAGACCGAGTATTAAACTAACCATAAATAACTACTACTATTTTTTAAAATATTAAACCATTTTTGCATATAACTTGCATTTCTCAACACTTAAAATAATATCGTTCCTTAGCATGTGTGATTTCCATTACAAACAATAACATCTCTAAAATTTCAAAGGAATTAAGAAAAAGGCTCCACCAGAGTAAACTGTACGTGACCACATGCAATCGGAACCCAAACACGAAAATAAATTCAAATCCATAGAACTTCGCGGGTTCCGCTTGTGTATATAAACTCTTGACAACTCTCAGAGAGAATTCATATTTTCAAACTTACGCGAAACACCACCATTTCTATTTCCTTTCAGCAAATTTTCAAATTTCCGATCACCGTTCCTCTCAATCTCTCTGAAAATGCTTGCATTCAAGTACTCTCCAGTTCCTTTACCTCTCTGTTTACGATTTTCTTATCGTTCTGTTTTGATTGTGGCGTGTATTCTGATGTGTTGATTGATTGATTTCAGGCCTGAAGATCAGTTACAGCTCGTTGAAAGAGAAGAGATCGACGATGAAGAAGACTTGTTTGAAGCTATTGATAAACGTAATATCATTTTCCTTCCCGTCGTGAAATTCGTATAATTATCATTTTTCAGCTTTGTCAGTAAACAGCGTATTCTCGTTTTTCTTCATAATTCAGCAGTAGCGTTGTTTAACTTCAAATATTCATTATCCAGTGCTGCTTGATTTTGCTTGTTAGTTAATGAAAATTATGGCTCTGTTTTTCAGTTTGACTCAATACACTGTGTTGTGGAGTACGATATGTAAATTTCACCTGAGAAAATCAACAGCAACTTTGTTTCGGAATTCATTTTAGTTTACGATAGATCTGGATCTGATTAGGTTTTCTGTGATACATTATGTTTTACTCTGGAATAGTTTAGTACAGATCGTTTATGTGTATAATCACTCTTTCCTCATCGCTCAAGCTACTTGTTCCAATATTCTATCAATGCTAGCTGTGTTTGTGTGTGTTAATTGATCTTATGTTTGTGGAGAATTATCACGGTTTCGGTTTCAATTCTTCTTTTATAGTCGATTCAAGGAACTTTGTTTAATTTTAGTAAATTCATTGCTCTCTGTATTTCTCTTCGTTAACTCATACAATTCTGGCTCCAAATCAGTTGATTACACTATGTCCATATATTTTAGTAACTGTTTTTATGCTCATTATTTTACTGTTTATCCTATTTTTCCATCAATGTGTCTGTGTGTTTTGATCTCATCATTGTAGCATAATTTGCACAGTTTCGGGTTTCTCTTCTGTTTATGATGTTTTCATTGTTGATCATATGTATCACGGTCCTTTTGAATGTTATGAATGTATTGGATATCTCAATAACTGTGTTTTAGGAGAGTACAAACTCAAATTTGTAGTATTATGCTTCTCCTGATATCTACATGTAAGGTTTGTCATGCAGTAGTCTTTAATAGATGGCTATCTCCTTGAACTTTACAATTGAATGTAAAATACATAGCAGACCTTAAACTGGAAGGATGAAGCTACATTCTCTGTTTTCAATATCAAATATAAATTCTTGTAATCCTGATGAACTTCTCTAAGGATTAAAAGTCAAATCAGCAAGTTTGTTTAAAATGACTGGTCATTTATGCAGTGATCACTCATGGAATCAATGCTGGGGACGTGAAGAAGCTGCAAGACGCTGGTATCTACACGTGCAATGGCTTGATGATGCACACAAAGAAGGTGAAAGGAAAAAGCAACTCGTGTTATTATCCATTAAGTGCTGCTTTATAGTTCCATTCGTCGCTCTTCCATCTAATAAGTATCTAACTTTTCCTGTTTCCAGAACTTGACTGGGATCAAAGGGTTATCCGAGGCAAAAGTTGAAAAGATCTGTGAAGCAGCTGAGAAGATAGTGGTTGATGATTTATATTCTGATAGTCATATTCCTGTTGATTATACCATCATCTGTTTTTTCTGCTACTTACTGTCTCTTTTCGTAATCCTTGCAGAACTTCGGCTACATTACTGGGAGTGAGGCTCTGCTCAAAGTATACATTTTCTTCTCTCTTTCCGTTTTATGCATGAACTTACTGGAGTTTGTTGTACTGATTCCATTTTACGTTACTAATATATTGACATCACTGAATAATTAAACAGGATCACATTAGTATGGAATAAAATCACTGTTTTTGTTTTCCTTGCTGTCCACTTCCATTCTTCTGCTTGTGTGGCATAAGAAAGTGCAAAGTCCTATTTGTGCCTTAGATAAATAAGAGCAGAAGACTGAAATAACTATATGTTTGTTACAGAGGAAGGCAGTAGTCCGCATCACAACTGGAAGCCAGGCATTGGATGAACTCTTAGGAGGTAAACTTTTTGCTATGATGAATTCTGAATGCTTTTTTGTTTGTACAGAAAAGGCTCCTAATTCTTGTTGTTTCTTTTTTTCCTTTTTCGTGTGAACTTTTGAAGGAGGAATAGAAACTTCAGCAATAACTGAAGCTTTTGGGGAATTCCGGTAAGAATCAATTAACTAATGTATTAGCCTTGCGGTAGAAGCATTAGTAGAATATTTCATCTAACTTTGCTGAATGAACAATGTATTCAGATCTGGAAAGACACAACTTGCTCATACTCTCTGTGTCTCTACTCAGGTTTACCTCTGATCTTAGTCAGAAGCAATGAAACATCTTTATCGTCTAGATTACTCCTGATCCTTTGTATGCTTTATGCTGAATCGCGGTATCATCCAGAATTTGACAAGATTACCAATTGATTTGTCTGATTTATTGCAGCTTCCTACTAGTATGAAAGGAGGGAATGGAAAGGTGGCTTACATTGACACTGAGGGAACATTGTATCCTAGCTAATATTTCGCTACTCATATAGCATGAAAATTCAAACTAAGCACCTATTAGTCTCTTCATTAAGTTGCAGCTGCAGAAACTCAAGCGAATGCTTCCCTTCCATTTTATCTTTTTTCCTCAACCTATTGTACTACAGTCGGCCAGATCGTGTTGTGCCCATTGCTGAAAGATTTGGAATGGACGCTGGAGCAGTTCTTGACAATGTAAAGTATCTTTTACACCCACATTTAATCATCTACTGCTCTTTGTTTAGTGTACTGATTTTCTTATCCTTCCTTTCCTTATTATGCGATCAGATCATTTATGCTCGCGCATACACATATGAACATCAATACAACCTTCTTCTTGGTCTGGCTGCAAAAATGGCTGAAGAGCCTTTCAGACTTCTGGTGAAAGCCACAACATCTACTTTATCCTGAATAAGACCATTACTGATGGCAGTTGTCTCAGATACTGAAATTTTACTTGCAGATTGTTGATTCTGTGATTGCTTTATTTCGAGTGGATTTCACTGGAAGAGGAGAGCTTGCAGACCGTCAGGTATAACTAAATACAGAGCATAATATTTGATTTATTAAGTTCCTATCTCTTGATATTTATCTGTGTTAAGAAGAGCCTGCAATCACCTGTTCTGATACACTTTTTCTGAATGCTTACGCCTTCTTGCCATTTCCAGCAAAAGTTGGCTCAGATGCTGTCCCGATTGATAAAGATAGCTGAGGAATTTAATGTTGCTGTTTACATGACCAATCAAGGTATGCAATCCAACCTTGCTTAGTTGTACAAAATGTTGATTGGTTTAGAGTTAATGCAGAAAGAACAAGTGTATAGATACACTGCTACTTCCTAAGTGTCAATGTAAATGGATTTGACTCCAAAACTTCCTATGTAATACTCTTTGCATGGCACTCAGCTAAACAGACTTTCTTTTTGTGTTACTGTATATTGATTGTCTTTCTCGACGTTGGAACTCTATCCATGCTAACACAAGCACCTGTATTGGTGAATGCAGTTATAGCTGATCCAGGCGGTGGTGTGTTCATATCAGATCCAAAGAAACCAGCAGGAGGTCATGTCCTTGCTCACGCAGCAACCATAAGACTAATGTTCAGGAAGGGCAAAGGAGAACAGCGTGTCTGCAAGGTGTTCGATGCACCAAATCTTCCAGAGTCTGAAGCGATATCCTTTTCTTATTATATTAGTTTTTCTGTCTCATCTTACTGTGATTATAATGTACAGAAACAAGAAGAAACTCCACCCTATATATCTGTGATTGCTGCATCTCTTCTTTCCACTGAGTCGAGATTAGTGCAGTGTTAAACTAGATGGTTCAGTTATTTAAGTTCCTTGACGAAAAACACGTTTTCCAGATAACAGCAGGAGGAATTGCTGATGCTAAAGACTGAAAACCAGCTAGGACTTGCAACAGAGAGCTGCTTATGTTATCTACTTTCCTATTTTGATGCTTACTTTTTTTATGTTAGCTATAAATACATCAGTTTGGCATAAACAAGTTTGTAAGTCAATGTTTTCCAACACTTATCTTGGTTGGGTGCTGTGTTATCTGTTATCACTAATATAATTAGTTTCTTACTTTTAGAAGATAGCAATATTAAGAGTCTAGTTCACTTGTATTATCACAGACGTTTCACAAAATATTGACATGCAATAGCAATAACAGAAATATGCTTATGTTGGCAGTCTTGTTAGCATGCAATTTTTAATCCTGATACTTGATCCAATCATCTATGTTCACAAATCGCAGCTGTTTTCTGATACCTGTCTGCCGATATTTCTTATTAGCAAGAAACATTTGCCTGCCAGCATGTATGTGTAACATGCCAAGATCAGCTAAAAACCATTTGAAAACATGGGAAAAAATGCAAGGGTAAAACGAAAATGGAAACATCAAATACACATACAAGATAAGCAAAGCCCCTGTATCAAAGACTGTTATTTAGAGGAAGTGTCTTCCAGCCAAGAAAATGGCTTAATTCAGTGTACGACACATAAAGATTCACATGCATTGGAAGTCATAAAATATCTTTCCTCACTTTTTAACATTTCTCTACAAACCATAAAAAGCCCATTGCAATAGAGAAGTTATCAACTAGTTGATAGCAGAAAGAGTTGGCAATAACAGATAGAAGGCCAACTAATAACGAAGCCTTCATGGTGATGAGAACAGCAGTCAGCTTAGTAGTGTTGCGACCAGTTAGCAGCACTACCCACTCTGGGCATGCCTGAATCCACTTTCTTAGACTCTGCGTCCACCTTAAAATTTGCACCACACACCTCACCCGAGCTGTCCACCCTAGGTACTGGTTTCAACTCATTGCGTGGATGCTCATAACTCCTCAAGCCACCAGAAGATGTAAAAAAGCACCCTGAAGTAGCAAACAAGACAATATGACATTAAGTATTATGTAAAGATTTAACAGTAAACCAATGGACATCAAGGATCTTCAAAAAGAAACAAAACAATTAACATAAAACACAGGGAGAAACCAATTCCGAGAAGGTGGTAAGAGTATGAGAAGCATATGACACATAGAACCAAAACAGAGGTAGCATGCCATGTGTCAACCAGAGTTTTATAAATTCCATCCCATTTGATTGAATTATGAATAGGCATATCTCGGCCTTGCCAAATGAACCCACCTAGCCCTCCCTAATATACCCTCTTTTTCACCCAGAAAAAAGGAAATGAAAAGTTATACAAAGATAACTACTTGCACAAATAGACTCGGTGGATCTGGCAAACATCAAATCATTCGATTTCAATATGGGGCTTGGTCTACAAAGAGCATGCTTTTCAATTTCAATCACCCTATAGATGAGCTACCCCTTTGTTTTTCCATATACAAGTTCTCTTACTGATTACTTATCGAAAAATAAAAGTAAATACTATTGTTCAATTTATTAGGTTCCAGGACCTTTCCCTTCAAAGCTAGAAGTTCATTGACATTACCTTTGGGAAATGGTGCAAAGGATTTCCCACAGCCTTGCTTCACAATGTCTGCATCATCAGAGAGAACTAGGTGGCCTTCAGAATCGGTACCCCAGAAGAAGGGCACACTGCCATCAACATCCTATAACAACAAAACTTGCACATTTAAGCCAAGACCGAGAATATCAAAGATAAGTCAAGATCAAGATAGGGTGATAAAGAAAACTTACAGAAGCTAGAAAGGCACTCTTTGAAGCGCTATCATAAAGAACAAATGCAAACTTTCCATGAATATCCTTCACAACCTGATCTGGAGGATAAGGACCTCTATCCCTCAAAGTCCTGTAAGCCTCAATAACAATGATCACTTCATTTGCAGTCTTGTTTAACCCATACTGTTGCTTAAGATGTGCTACATTCTCGATGTGGCCTTGAAACATGCAGAAAATGTCATCCACAACAGCAAACAACCTACAAGAACAGAGCAGTAATATCAGTGTGCAATCATCCAATTAACTTTATCCGTTTTACGAATTCAAATGGCACACAAAAACACTTAAACGAAGTTGCTAGACTGTTTTAGGTCCCAAGAATGTTCCCGCTTCCTTATCTCCCAAAAATGAAATAAGGCATAAGGAAATATGCATCTTGACTAGAATATTTCCACATTGTGTTTAAGTGAAGCTGCTCAAGGTTTTTGCCGAAAATGAAGGCGATTATTCTAACTTGACAATACAACAGAACCAAGACAGTGAAGTACAAGCAAAGTCATTCATATGCCTGAGGCCCAACACCAGCCTCAACAATCTTTAGTTGTGGCTTTTCTTCTGCTTCTAGAAAAACAATCCCAACTTCAGCACTAAACGAATTTCAAAATCGCACTTGTGAAGTTTATATACAGATTGATTGGATAACATTACTACCAAAAAGAAGTTTGATGGTCAACTAGAATGACATTATTCTGGGCTTAAGGAGTATCTAGAAAATGTGTTTTGGATAGAGTAGATAAATCCAAATTCCTAAAGATCAAAAGTCAAAAAAAGGACTTTGATCTATTTGATTTGGCTCCTACTCTTAGCTAGAAATTATAGGTCATTGAGTCTAGAATGGTGAAAATGAATCTACAAATGAAATACTAGATTCCTCTAACATGACATAATCCGAAGAGATTTTACACAAATTAGTAATCATACTAAACCAGCAACTCAATGATGATTATAACATCATCAACAACAACATATTAGTGTAATCCCACAAGTGGAGTTTGGGAGGGTAGAGACTGGTGCACGCGCACCTTACCCCTACCTCGTAAACATAGAGAGGCTGTTTCCGACAGACACTCGCTTAAATAAAGCATTTCCAAACAGTTTGAATGATGATTATGACAGTGATGATGAAATAAAAATAAAGGATTAAACAACACAATTTTTTTGTCCTGTCATACAAGCAAGTTTTGGTTCTCCTAAAAACTAAACCCCAGAAAACACCACCATTGTTAGATCCAAACCAAAACTTACAAAAAACACCCATCACAAATCCAGCATGCATAACTAGCAGATATCAGAGCAACACAAGAAAACAAAATCAACTGTTGACCATTAAAAAAAACAGATCATAGTTTTCCCAAAAGAACAGAAAATGGGGTTAGACAAAGACAAAAGCGTATTCCAGAAAATGGGTAGAAATTTAAACCTGGGAACACAAAGTCAACATTTTGAATCAATCAAACAATCAACTAAAAACTTTAATGCCAAAATGAAGATCTTGTCATTCCAAAATCCACAAAAATTTCAGATCAAAGAAAAAATGGGGCAACTTAGATTTGAAAAAAACTAGAACCTGGGAAGTAGAGGGTTTTGGCGTTCAGATGAATAAGCCAAGAATCCAGAAGAACCAAGGTTGATGGTAACTGAACCAGAATGGGCAGAGGAGAAATGCTGTGCCAAAAAACCATCTTTCAGTGCTGAAACTGCACCATCATTGTTAGGACTTTGAAGGGCTTCTGGGCTTTTAGCCACAGATTTGTCAAAAACTGCAAGCATTTTTGGATGATCGAAAAGTTTCACAGATTTTATGGTATGTGAGAAATGAGAAAATGGTTATGAAAATTGATGATCAAAATGGGGTTGAAATAGTTTGCAGGGGAGATGGTCTTTTCTTCTTTGCTTTCAGGAAATGACATAAATGCCCTTTCTTCACAAAATGACAAAAGATATAGGGTGTGTTTGGTATGAAAGAAAATGTTTTCCAATTTTTTCATGTTTGATTGGATAAAATGTTTTCGAAATCAATTCATTTTTCTCAAATTCAAGGAAAATAACTTCCTTTCAAAACTCAAAGAAAACATTTTTCTAAACTTTCCTCCAACTTTATATTACAATTTTTTTTGTTGAACAAATAAATTTAAAGCTTATTTTTAAAAAACATTTTTCAACTTCAATTTTTTTACCCATCCTCACCCCTCCCCCCTCCCCCCTCCCCCCAAAAAAAAATTAATGTTTGTTTTTGAAAAATATTTTCAAGTTCAAAATTTTATTTTCACCCCACCCCTACTCTCAACCCCCCAAAAAAAATAAAAAAATTTAAAGTTTGTTTTATAAAATTTAATTTCAATTTCAAATTTTGTTTTTCACCCCACCCCCGCCTCCTCCCTCAGTCCACTACCAGCAACAACAACAACAACAACATACCCAGTGAAATCCCACTAGGTGGGGTCTGGGGAGGGTAGAGTGTACGCAGACCTTGCCACTACCTCGTGCGAGGTAGAGAGGCTGTTTCCGGAAGACCCTCAGCTCAGGTACATCAAATC
>JAJOOF010022312.1:0-15522 GCA_029582545.1 Solanum lignicaule | reverse complement strand
TGTTTCATTAAATGACAAATAATAAATGGATAGGAAAGGTATATGGATGGGGCTGGTAACAGCCAAAACCATGTGTATCCACCTGTATTATATACTCCATATACACTACTACTTTTCTTTAACTAACTTAACTTTGTTTCGTTTCGAAATAGATTCAAAATTTAAAGTTTATGAGTTCTGTATTTCTTGTAGTTATTTGCTTGTCATTGAACTTGAGCTCCTGATTCGTGGTTCATTACTTCCTGCGTTTCAATTTATGTAAGCCGATTAGGAGCATGAGGATCAAATTATCTAATTTTCTACGTGAATTTAGATATAGAATGTTTAAAAATAAAATTTACATAAAAATACTGAAGTCACAATAATTATCAATCATCGAACTATTTAAAAGACATAAAAATAATCACGATAAAAATAAACTCATTTGACTCTCTAAACTACGTCACATAAGGTTTTAGAGCATTATTAATTCTTCTATACACCTACAAAATTCGAATCAAAACTATTGTATTCTACTAATATTCGATCCATACCATATATTGTACATCCACCTTGATATTGATCTCAATTGACCAATACATTTCAGAGTCGATTCTGTGAGTTCGACTGAACACATTGCTCTCAATACGATTTATATCCATAACAAAAAAATCAATATATATATACATATAATAAGATTACGACTATGCTACAAGTTGTTGTGTTATAGTTAAGAAAATATGTGTAAATTTTTATTTTTTATTTTTTGGTATTTTTTTTATACCTAAAAGTTTGGATAGCTCTCACTAGAATAGATAGAGCTACTAGTAGCCATCAGCCCACCCATCACACCTAATTGTTAAACTCACCATACCTTACTTTTCAAGTTTCTTAACTAACTTATTAACCTTTTATTTCAGCCTCAAATAGTCACTGCAAATCACACGTCACAAGCAGTTAGGTATGAGGTCTATAAAGTTATATGTTTTTTGGTTTATTATACGGTATGTTCTTAACGTAACTGATAAAGTTGTTGTCACGTGACATCAAATTTGAATTGTAAAAACAACTTCTTGCAAAAATATAGTCTACACTATGTATGATAGACCCTTATGATCAGGTCCTTCTCCACTTAGTGTATCAAAATTTCGATATATAGTACTCATATTTGGGGATGATTAATTAAATTCATTTTTTTCCTAGAGAGATTTCATGTTGAGGATAAAGTGGTTCTTAACAAATGTGACTTCATATTAAAAGCTCGAACCTAATATATATCTATGGTCAAGGATGAAGCCTGAAGGAATACTTATCGTTTCACTATTTGCATCCTGATCGGTTAGGTTTAAGGTTTTATACCACACTACAAATCTGGTCCCTCTTTTTCTACTTCTATATTTAAGTACACTGTCAGTATGACATTATCTAATTAATCGTTTCGTTATTACATGTTGTAATAGATAATTTATTTTATTAATTTAAAAATTCGTTATACTGAAGATATATAACTTAATTAGAACTATCTAATTAGGTTCCACTCCTAATCAACTTTTTCATTAAGGTTTCTCTTCTAATGACAAATGAAATAAGACTTCCATTTTAAGTTAATCTCACTTTCATACTTTATAATATATATATATATATATATATATCCTCAACGAAATTCCAAACTTTGTCATTTTTTAAAAACGGGTGAGGATGGAGGTGTGAGAATTGGTGTGGTCACTTAATTATATTCACTAATTCTACATAACTTGTTTGTTATGTACACGTTTTGGTCATAATTTTGTAATCTTAGCATGTATGTATGTATATATATATATATATATATATTGTTTGACATATACAAATACAACGTGTGTGTATGTGTATGGAAGAAAGTGGGAAAGACAAATATAAGAGAGATTCATTTAGATTTAATTTGCACATGTAGTGGGGGACTACTAATTTGTGTCAATCTAGTTAATTGCCTAATGTTCTCTCTTACCTTGCAATAGTGTTAATTCAATTCAATTAATGATTGTTTGTTATTATAATAGTGGTAGTTTCGTGTGACCTATAGATCACAGGTTCAAACCAGCTGCAAAAGTAAATATTAATGTTTTATATTGGGGTAAGTTGTCAAAGGCCCTTTCTCAGATCCACTATGAATATGAAATACTTTGTACACTAAGTTGTCTTCAATTTCCTTTTATACACCTCGCCTGATTCATCAAATACATGTTAGATATCAAAGGCGCAAAAAACTCAAATATGCCATCAAAGTGTCAAACTTTGAGAAAAGGCTCATTTATGTCATATGTTAGAAGTTTGGTTGATATGTGTCATTTTCGTTTGAACACGCTCATTCATGCCATTATTTGTTAACTGAAAAACGGTTCTGATTTTGCAAAATCATTTTTTTACACATAGTCAATTATGATTCGGCTACGTCATTAATTAAAAAAAAATTGTGAAAAAGACTCAAATATATCATCAAACTTCAGAAAAGACTCATCTATAATATTTTTTTGCGTTTGCTATAATTTAGACCTTAGTTTTAAAATTATTTTTATCTGCTTCATTAACCACTAGATCTATCTCATTGATAGATTAATATATAATTTGATCAATTATCTAAGAAAGAAAAACTATAGTATAAAAAGAAAGGTAACAAAGAATATAAAACATTATGTTGCACTGTCTAAGAAATATATAAACATTATTCTAAAGTCAATGAAGCTTAATAGTATAGCTCATCTCTTTTACAACTAATTAAGTACTTAACTAACTACATTTCAAACACGTAATTAAGTATCTATAATTGAGGACTAATTAAGTCTATTACGTTTACTCTAAATTAAAGTACTTAAGTTGTATAACTTAATTGATGAGAAAGTCATGAAAGTTGCAGTTACTGAACCTTAAGGGGTTGTTTGGTATTAATTTATTATTTTATGTACGTACGTATTAGTTTTGTCAGATTTAGTTATTCGTATATTAATTATTCTACATTCTATTTTGTATAAGATAATACATAAAATCCCTCCTAACTTATATATGTATTAGTTATATGGATTTCTAAATTACAGATCGAATCTCATATTAATTTTATATATGAATTTACCTCCTAATCAATTACTAAAGTTTTGTGTATGTATTCGTAATAGTTTCATAAGTGTCACAAACTAATAATAATAAACTATAAGATGTGATGTAGTGGAGATAAAAATGTTCATTCATGTCCTGAATATGGAAAAAATCTTGATAGAAAACTTTATCCCCCAAAATGGATCTTATACGGTACGAATCTAAAATGGTACGAATCTAAAATAATCAGAGTTCAATATGAGCATTGAAAACTGAATAGTAACTTTAAAAGAACGACATAGCATGTGTTTACAAATTGAGTTCATTGGAGACATCATGTGGACAACTTTGCTAAAAAATACATTGTTGAGGTGGCGTGCTTCTCAACTTGACACCTGGTTGGTTTTCTTAAATTCACTTGACTTTCAATTTCCTTTCCTAAGAAGCTCTTTTTAATTGATTTTATATAATGCAAATCTAAATTAATCAAGTCAGTATATTTCGAATATCAGGTGATAGTGGGGGTGTAAATGGAATGACCAATTTGATGTGTTATTTGTAGTGTCTAAAGAGCCTAATGTACTAACTAAGCATTTGTTGTAATTAGTGATGAAGTCAAAAATTTTATTAAGTTAGTTCAAAACCAGGTGTAAGCCGCTTTCTACCAATGATGACTCTATTCGCAAAGTTCAAACCTGGGACCTCTAATTAAGGATGAAGTAGTACTTACCGCTCCAACACAATATTGATGACAGCCAAACATTATTTAAGATAAGAATTAGGTGATCTTGCTAATCTAGTTGGTCAGATATAAACACTTATCTCATTTTTTACATTTATTTTAAGTATATATTGCATAATTTCCAAGTCTTTGAATATTCAACTTAATTGCTTCTCTGTATTAGCCTATTAGGGCCCCCCAGATGATGACCAAACACAAAGAATTAGAGGATTAACATTGGCCAAAAGGGACACTAAGAAATAATTAATCTTGTTATCCTATCAGAACTTTTCAGCTCTTCCAACTTGACAATGGATAATGCCAAAGCAATTTTCATCACCTCGACTAATTCTACAGGATACATGCAACTTCCCCCACTAGCACAGGTATCATGTAACTCTGTTTGCCAAGACTTGGGCAGATGGAAAAAAATCACCTGGTGCTTTCGTCTACGTTAGGATCTAAACCTGAAACCTCGTGGTTCTAAAGTCCCTGGCTAGTTATAAACTTGACTTACCAACACCATGTATGTGATAAATAGGAATGGAGAACCTCATTCCCATAATAATAAGCAGCTTTAAAAAATCGCTTACAAGAGACTCGAGGGAAAATAACAGCTATCTTAAAGACATAGGTGAATTCAGAACCAGAGTGAGTGAGTTCAGAATGAGTGTGATCTTATCATACGAAAACATTTTAAATCCTTTTTGCATCCACACTCATATACTTTGAGCCCGAAGTTATGAGTTCAGTTGAACCCACAGAACCCGGCCTAGATCCACATCTGCTTAAAGATGATTATGAATCACTTAGGTGAATGATCTTACCGGATATAACCATTTCATTGGAAACAAATAATTGAAAAGATAGGTACAAGATTTGTATCTAGTGATGATAGTTGAAATAACAAGGCTTAGGATGAGAAGACTGATGTTACAGGTCAGGATAAATGATCTCAAAAGAAGAAAATTCATATACAAACTTGGGGTCCATATGTGGAGTCTGAATCTTGATGTTTTACATTGTTTATTGGCATCCTCCCTACCTGACAAGAAAAATGGAATAAAAAAGAAAACAAAACAGCAGTTATGGATAAGAATTCATTCTCAAATTTTGTCACAAGTTCGAGCCCTGCGCCAAGAAACTAAGTCTAGTATATAAGGATAGAGGGGCGGGGCCATCATCCTCGAGTTTTGGAGGTTGTGGTTAGCCCAAAGGTTGGCTCCAGACTGATTTCTCAGTCATCAAAGAAAAACGTTCTCATGTTTATCGACTATGTCTTATCTTAAGAACTTAAAAGTTACAATTTTATCATTTTGCTCAGGGACATTATTCAGGCATTTCTTGATATTACAAAGAAGCACCTAATCGTATGCAGGAACGTACAGGAAAATAATATACTCATGCATATAAACCACGACGAGTATTGTCCCCAAGAAAAGTACTAGTACATATCAAATCAAAAACGTCACTCAAACTTGATGCTATCAGGATTGGAACAGTGTGAGGAAAGAGTAAATACAAGTATATAACATTATTCAAATTTGGACTCGTGAAGTTGAGGTTTGTTTTGAAAAGAGTTGTATCTAAATTCGGACTCGTGAAACTCCAAAGGGTTTGACTTATTTTTCTGTCATACTTTGTTGTAGTGATCCTTTCTTTTTCAGAATGCTTTGCCATGCTTTCTATAGTATTTTGCCATGATTTCTTCACTTTTGTTATTTCTTTTTTCGATATGCTTTTTCTTGAGCTGAGGGTCTATCAAAAATGACCTATCTACCTCCTAAGGTAGGGTAACGTTTGCATACAATCTACCCTCCCCAAACCTAACTTGTGGGATTACACTAGGTATGTCGTCGTTTTTTACATATATCATACTTGTCATTACTTTGGCAGCTTAACTTTGTGAACTAAAAGCCTAAAACTTTGGGCCATTTAGGTGTTCTGTAAATGTAGGGTTTGATTAATGTAGATTTAATGTAGCACCAAAGCCATTAACTTTGCTTGAATAATAGTCACTGGAATCAACAAAAGATTGTACCTTGGCCAAGCGAGCCGCTACAGCAAAATCCTGACTTGGCATCAACTGCACCAGAAAGCCCCTATGCTCAATTGGCAAACACTGTCAACCTTACTCGAGCTGTAACTTCTGGATGCAGCTTCAATTCAGCAATATATTCTCCGGTTTCTCGAATCTCAGGCAGATTGACAATTTTCTTGTCCACGTCCCTACAAGTAGATTGCGTGTGAATATACAGTAAAGTAGGAACTCAATTAGTACATCTGATTTCCTTCAAGACTTTATACGACAACTTTTTTATCCCGTCACTTTTCTTCCTATTAAAAGTAGATAACAGATTTTCAATCCTTTCTTCTCTTTCTTTTTTCGGGGACAGAGGGGTAGTAGCAAGCTACTATGCAATCATCGAAACAGACATCACATTGCTTCAAAAACAACAGTTTTTGCTCTAGCAATAGACGAAAAAGGAAATCAGAGAACATCGGTTTTAAAGTAACACCGCACAGAAGGAATCACAAAAGAAAATAAGCACTGCATGAAAAATATTCGGATGACTTAACAAACCAGATGAATCAGAGAACATTGGTTTTCAAGTTCATGCAAATTCATATTACAGGATCAACCTTATGAAGGACAATATACTTTAACAGTCCTCAATGAACTTAAAGTAGCGATTAGTTCGCATACTACTATCTACATGCTATGGCAAAAAAGATTGGAAAATGGTACCTCTGTATCTGTGCTTTTATAATATCAACGAGATCCTGAGCAGTGACACTGCAAGAAAGATGACGTTAAAAGGTAGATCAAATATTCACCAAGTTGCTCATCACAATTTAGTATTTCACTGACCTTCCAAATATTTGCTTTCCTTTCCCACCCTTACGCTTCACCTTGAAGGCTCCAATAGTTTCAAAAATTCGAGCAAGCTGTTGTGCCTCATCTTTCACCTGAAATCAATTAAACATTTAACTAAAACCACATTCATTACGAAACAATTTATATTGGTGTAGGTCAACTCTTTTAGACTTTTAGTGACTTGAAAGTTAAAAAAATGTATATATTTTTCACTTTCAATAGATTAGATTAATGAGAATTGTCTAGTTACCCGTTGTTTTTCAGCCTCAATTTTCTCGTCTTCCATCTTCATTTCCCTGAGAAGAAAGGTACGTAATGTTATAAAATAAAAATGCATCCATTAAGTTAGGTAATCTCTCACTGAAGGCGAAGCACGCTAATAGCTATCAAAAATATCAAACCAAAATTGCTTCTAACAACCATCTCTAACGAAGCCTTCACTTATTTGTTTTGTTCTTTAGTATGAAATAGCAAATCCCTTATATATAAGACTTTTTACAGGACTATCACACCATTAATGTTAACAGCTGGTTAGGCCTATTGCTCACCCAAAAGCTAAAGATAAAGTCAACCGATTATCCATCTTATGCAATGTGGGACAATGTATTAAAGACGAATCCGTTATCAATAAATTATATTTGGTTAAGAGAAGCGAACTTACTTAAAACCTATGATCATTAATCATAAGAAGCACGATTTCTGAGAACAAAAGTTATGCAGAGTTTGTGTACTGACCAAGAGTTATAACACCAAAATCACCAGATTTCTACTCAAGGAATATAAAAAATGATTAAGCATCATTTTCTGGTATGACCTTTGCACGAAGATATGTATAATCCATGGGTACGTTCACTTTTCAGCTAGTTACAAGTAGTTTAAAGGATCCCATAGACTAAGTATACCTATTTTATCTCCATTCGACATAGGTCCATTGGTTTAGATAAAAGATTAAACAAAACAAGCAATAGTAATAACATACTTCCACTCATCAACAGCCAAGCAAAGTATTGTGTGTGGCATATTAAATAGTTGAACCAAAGAATCCTGACATTAATTATGAGGCACGAAAATACAATAACGGACACAAGAACCAAAGTTTTGAGTTCAATAATAAGGTTAAGTCGATAATTTAAACTAGCCACAATACATAAATACACACTCAAACTTGGCCTCAACTAGCAAGTAAACACTCCAACTTTGAGTATGCACATCTACACCTCAACTCGTCTCTACTATGTCAGTTGAACACTCCAACTTACAAAATGATCATCTAGACACCACCAAAATGTATTTTTCACGTCAACATCAGGTGTCCACGACGCACAGTGGAGACTAGTTGAAGTGTTTGGTTGTCAATTGAGACCAAATTGAGGTGTCTATATGTGCACTCTGCTCACAGGGTGATTGGAAATGTGAATATTCAACACTTAAAATCATCAACTAACAGGCTCCAAAAGGGACACTTAAAAATCCATCTAACACAAAGCAGAACCAATATTAACAAACATTAAGGGGTCGTTTCGTAGCTAGTGAAAAAGTAACTTATTCATATATTAACTTCTGTATAAGTAATACAACGTTTGACAGCTAGTTGGAAAATAGGTTATTCATGTATAAAATTAATATAACATTTGATTTTGTAATTCAAAAACCTACCTAACTAATACATATATAAGTTATAACTTCTAAGAAAATTGACATATTATGTTATGCACGTTAGAAGATGGAATAACTAATACATGCATAACTCTACCGAACAACCACTAACTCCACAAAAATGCAGCTAATGAAAGAAGAATCTAAAAGGCAATGAAATCAAATGGCAAAAATATAGTTCCAAGTAGAGTTAAACAAGTTACTTGATAAGTGCAGCGGTCACAATTTGAGCTTTGCCCAATGGTAGCAAATAATTCCTAAAGAATCCAGCTTTAACATCCAAAAGGTCTCCCTTTTTACCCAACTGTGAAATATCCTCTTTCAGTATTATCTGTTCCATCAAAACAAAAAATACCCAATTCAGCTATAACCTAGAAATGGACAAAAAATGAGATTTTGACAATAATAATTCCAACCCATTATCACATTTTCAAGAATTAGCTCACCTTTCGTACTTTCTTGGTTTTTTTCTGAGCAACAATTGTTAAAATTGAAGTTCTTTCTGAAAATTTCACTGTTTCGGAAAATGGGTTTTTGGTTAAGCTGTAATTTTGGAGACAAGAAGATGAACCCCATGACGCCATAGCTAATTCTTCCTTCTTTTTTCTTCAATTTTTGCTCAGTTTTTCTGTATTTTACAGTTTATAGCGTTATCTTATCTGTAATGGCGAACTGAAGAAGATAATGGATTTCTTAATGGGCCAAAAAAAACTTATTGGGCCAATTCATGTTAGGCCCGTTTCTTGGTCCAATAATAATAGCATGGGCCATTTTCATAGCCCGTAAATGTTTTTGGGCTTTTTTCTAAACATATAGGAAAAAGTGAAAATTTTATAAAGAGAAAATTACGTAGTAAACAAACTTATACTCCTTAATTATCTACCATAGCTAATGTTTGTTTATATTACCATTTGCAGTCATTTAATCTCGGTAATTACGCTTTTCAATTCTTCTTATTTGTATAATCGTGTACTATTTTCCTTAAATACAGATGAGCCCATTCTCTCTCTTCAATCACTTTCCCTTATTTTCTCCTTTATTTTCTCCATTAAAATTGATTTCAAATTTTGAAATTTTCACTCATTCCCTCCCAATCGTGATTCCTGATTTATAGGTAAGTTTTTTACAGTTAAATTCTATTTACATTTTTTTTTTTTGTGATTTCATCATTTTCTGATTTGTATTTGTATATCATTGGGATTTCTTTTGATTTTTCAGATTTTCAGTTGGATTATGGATGAAGATACATCCTCTAGGAGAGTCACGAGAGGTATATAATTTAATCAAACAAAAATGGACGATTTCCCAACATTTTTTTCATCTTTTATACATATACAACCAACAGTTTTGGTATAAAACTGTTTATATGTATTCAACTGTTTATACATATTCAACTCCTTATATGTATTTAACTGATTTTGTATATGAAGTTTTTGTATTTAAAGTGTTATACGTATTCAACTGATTTTGTATATGAAATGTTTGTTTTTGAAGTGTTATACGTATTCAACTGATTTTATATATGAAGTGTTTGTATTTGAAGTGTTATATGTATTCAACTGATTTTGTATATGAAGTGTTTGTATTTGAAGTGTTATACGTATTCAACTGATTTTGTATATGAAGTATTTATACGTACTCAACTGATTTTGTTTATGAAGTGTTTGTATTTGAAGTGTTATACATATTCAACTAATTTATACAATTGTGAACTTACAATTTGATATAAACTATGGTAGATTATACAATTGATTTCTACTTTTATACATTTACGTACTCAAATTGCAGATATCAAATCGTCTCTCTCGATCAATTCAAATACAACTGAAAACAAAATCTTCAACCAAAACTCCAATTATCAATGGAGTAATTATACAATCACGAATAATTAGTTAACTCTCGATCTATTAGAATACAATTGCAAACAACAATTCAAATGAAACTCCAATTATTAATGGAGAATTTATACAATTACATATACAAATCAGTTCAATTGCTCTGTTTTTTCAAGTTCTTCATCTAGATGAATGCAAATAAAAAACATGAATCAATGCAAATCAAATATACGTTTCTGCACGAAAATTTGACATACATACAAATGGGTTGAATCCATTGTATTACCTGCTTGCTTGTATAATGACGAAATTGTTTGAATTTTTGTTTGAGTTGCAGAGCGGTAATGATAGCATGAACTCCTGGTGTTGTTCGTATGAATGAGTCCTATTTGGTAAACACGTCAATTAAGTGATTGTTTTCCTTTCCACAACCAAAATTATCGTCCTTCATTTTTTTTTTTAGATTCAAATTTTCAAATTTTGTATAAATACAGATATAATACAGAATATACAAATACTGCTATTTAAAATATAGCTATAGCTTGTAATTAGCAAACTATAGCTATGGAGCATAATTAAGTTATTTTGAGTGGCTATATGCGAAAGTTCCCCTTTTATAAATGACATATACAAGACTAATATTTTCAAGTTATGACAGTATAATAATACTTTCAAGTTGTAACAATAAAAAATTTCAAATTATAATTTATTTATTTTTTAAAAAGAGTTTTAAAATAATAGTAAAAATGATTTTTTTTAAATCATAAAAGAAAAAAACGGATATAGTTATAGTCGTTAATTTGAATAAATTAAGGATAATTAATAATTGCCATAAATTTAGGAGATTCAAAACAAAATATGAATATTTTTTTTCCTTTTTTTACCCAATCAGTTAAAAGTAATTCAAAAATCAGATTTTCTTTTTTTTTTCAAACGTTTCTCTTCCCTCGAATTTTTTTCCTGTGATTGTCGTCATTCATGACTAATTCCAAAATATTTTTGGTTCAAAAATCTTCATTTTGTTGTATTGCACGGATTCTTATGGATATTAATAAAATATGGTGGTAGATGAGATTCTTCTGGTTAGTATTCATTGCGATTTATTATTTGTATTTTTATACTAATGAAACGTAAAAAAAAATTAAGAACAATGAAACTGAAAATGAAATTTTCTGATTTTGGTTATGTATAATATATTTAAATTGTGTTTTTTCTTGTATGAACCTTCATTTGTTTCATATTACAAAATAATTTATGTGAAACTTAATAAATGATGTTATGAGTTTTTTGTATACTGGTTTTTGTAATTTGTATACTGTTTATACCATGGTGTGTGCGTTTTTGGATTTATATTTGAATGATTTGATTATATTGTTTCGTGACAGTGTATGAAATAGTGATGATGTTATCGTTATAAATTTATGAAATATGTGTCAAAAATAAATGTATGAAATGTGTTTTATGGTATGAATTCTAGTAGACTGTTTGGAATGATATTGGTATGAATAAGTAATGACTAGTATGTATAAATTTGTGTGAGAAATATGAAGTTGTGGATGAAATTTGTATTAGGTTGGTATGAAAAGTGAATATAAATACAATATATTTATTATTCCTTTGTATTATGTAAGACTGACTGTTATTTTTTTAATGAAACAGGCAAATATGTTGATTTTCAGATGGAGAGGATTATGTATGAATTTTCCAGTCTATATAGTAGGCTAGTAAATGCGATAACTTCGCAACTTAGGATAGATGCTAATATTAATGACATAGAGATTAAATATATAGTTAGTGATCGATGCCCACCAGTTTGTATCCATAATGATGTGGGTGTGCAAGTACTTTTGAATCAAAAGAAAGTTAATGTAGATTTCTTTACAAAATATCCGTTGTGCATAACTTTGAAGAATATAGCAATGGATCACCTGGAATCTGAAGTTGTTGTGGATAGAAGATATTGTGATGTTAGTAGACCACTAACAAATGTTGATTTATACTCAAATAATTCAATCCGCTTGATAGGAATGAATTCGGGTGGAGTTGTTGATGAAAATTATTAGATATACATTCATACCGTATATATTAAATTCTAACTATACTTTCAAATAATTACATATTTTACTAGTTACCACTAAAGAGTTTCCTATCAATACATCTAGGTACATGTGTTTTTGCTACCAGATACAGTAAAATAGAAAGAGAGGCGAACGAGATAGTCATATATCTCAGATACATGTAAATCAGACTAGATACATGTATTTGTATGTATCTGATGTGATTCACATGTATCTGGGATACGAGATACATAAGAGAATGGCGAGCGAGATGGGAGGTCGCGAGCAAGATTTGTCATGTATAGATACATGGGTATCCACTTGGATAGAGTGTATCTAGAACAAACTACACCTAATTTTGACCTCATGTATTCCAAGATATATGTATGGTTGTTGAGATGTATGCGTCCACTATCAGTCAACGGACCAGGTCCCTTGACTCAGCAAGAACAGTAGATGAAGTAAAAGTGCGGAAAATAAATTTCTCAAAGAAAATCAGGCACAATGATTTTACGTGAAAACCCCCTGGCTCAAGGGCGGTGAAAACCACGACCTGTACTCATAGGATTTCAACCCAAACTCCATTTCACTCAAACGAAGCAATGATTTAGATTACAGACTCTTGTAACCTAGGAATTTACCTCTAAATCCCTTCCCCCTCAATGTAGCAACTCTACTACAAAGAAAGCAACTAAGTAATAACTTTATTTCCCACTAAGCTACCTAACTCTAGATAAATTAGACTTCAATTAAGCAGATACAACACTGCCCACTAAACCACCTAACTCTTAGATGATTTAGAATTCAACTAAGCAGATACAACACTGCCCACTAAACCAGTTAATCCTAGCTGACTTAGACTTTAACTAAGCAACAACTATGTTGCCCACTAAATCACCTAACTCTAGATGACTCAGACTTTGACTAAGCAACAACAATGTTGCCCACTAAATCAGCTACCCCTAACTGACTTAGACTTTTCTATGAACTGAACATAGATCTAATTCCTTTATAGCTTAGGAATAGATTTACAATATAAGCACATAAGACACAAAGCTCAAAATACAACAAAGACTCTTCAGCACTCTATCAGGTCCCTTTGTTTAGTTGAGCAGTGTTCTTCCTTGAAGATGACCTTCTTTTCAAGCTTATGAATTTTCAGAGAAAGTTCAAGTTTTTGTTAGCCAAATCTTGAGTTTGTGTTTTGTGGAAGAGACTATATCAAAAAGACACAAACTACTTGGGACCGCCCATTGGCTGAGAGCATGCTTATTTGGAAAGACGTGCACCTACCACATCAGATGTGGCAACTTTTCTGACAGTTGTCTTGTCGTCCTTTCACATACGCAGTCTTGCAGGACCAGGTCCCTTGCAAACTTTTCTTAGTGAGTTCTTGAGAAGACTTGCTGGCTCTCTCTCCTTTTGAATGAATAATTTAATTTGTTGTTTGTCATGTTGATTAAATCAACCATAAAGAGTTATTGACCATTGGACAGACAACTTCGTCCATTCTGATTGGTATAGTACGTTGATGCCTCACCAACCTCTGACAGGACAACTTTACAGCTTTACACCATTATAAATCTGGACGAGAGAACTTTGCCAGGGATCGGGTCCCTGCAATTGTGAGCCACTGAAACAGACAGTCTTGTCCGCTCTTTCCATTGGTGCAGTACACTGCACTTTTCACCTACCACTTGTCATGACAGCTTTACAACTGTACCCCATTTGAATCTGGACGAGAGCACTCTGTCAGGGACCAGGTCCCTGCATTTGTGAGGATCATCAAAACACCTCGAATATAACAATGATATATCTGGACGCACCAAAATCTAGTAAGATTTGCAATACTACAAACCAACGATTAGCGTGTATCTAAGTAATTAACTCCTAAACTAATGAGATTTTTATAAGCTTCCCAAAAATATACAACCCAACATGATAATCTATATGTCCCAATTTATGTGATGTAGTTTGACCAGACAGTAGTCACAAAGTTTAAGAAATATGGAAAGACTTTGCAATATTTTAAAACTATCCTTAAAAAGAGTACACCAATAACACTCCAAAAATTTCTATGCTAAGAACCAAACCATTCTTCGTAGGTATATAGGTACTCATACATGGTTGATTCTTAATTGTTCATAGATGCTAAGGTCCTATCATAAGTGTGGAAAATGTAATGAATGTGAACAAAGGTCATAAGAGAATCCTAGCATATGAAGAGTTTTGTGGCCTAATACCAACCAAATGATAGGTCTCGAAGTTTTCTTTACAACGCCTTCAACCTTTCGTCAATTCAAGTTATGTGCTAAAAGTTATGCCCATTTTATTCGTCACTACGTAGTGTGTGTGAACCGCCGCGCGATGAAGATTTTTGTCACGCGACCACGTGGGAACGTCAGTGCTACTGGCATGGCCGTGTGAAGAGCCACACGACCTAAGCTTTAGTTGTGCGACCGCGCACGTTTACTCTTAAATTCTTTTAGTTTTATCTTCTTATCACGTTTTGAGGAGGAGTGTTTTCGTTCTTTCCTCATTTCATAACCCTAACCAATGACTATTAACTTCCTCTAAAAGCCTAGTTCAATAAGATTTTATAAGTTACGACAAAACTCTTCTACTCTTTTTTTCCAACACTTTAAAGAACAAGATTTACAAGAATGCTAGAAATTTCAATCACATTTCTTCCTCAAGCTTCAAAATTAATATGTAAGACTTCACATCGAAATAAAAACAAACTAGCGTATGTATGTATATATATATATATATATTCTACTATATTATAAAAGAGAGTTTAGGCCCAAGTATAATATATAATAATCAAGATTGGGACTTTTCCCAATCTTGAATATTATATATTATACTTGTGAGACTTTTAAAATTATATTTTATACCCAAGTATATAATATATAATATTCAAGATTGGGACTTTCTTGAATATTATATACTATATTTATTATATAGTAGAACTTGGGCATAAACTCCCTCTACTATATTATAAAAGAGAGTTTAGGCCCAAATATAATATATAATATTCTTGTGGGACTTTTAAAAGGAAGTTTCTTCAATATTATATATATATATATCTCACAAATGAAAAAGTTCCAATCAAGGAAGCAACATATATCATTTACAAATGACTTAAAAAACTTTAAAATATTTAAAAGCTATAAAATAAAATAGGTTGACTCTCAGAATTCTATCAGGCTCACATATATTGGGACAGAAAAAATAACACATATCATTTTAATATTACCAAAAAAGTATTATAAATAATAATAATTAACAACTTAAAATATCTTAAAGACATTTTAAAAGGGTTAA
>JAJOOF010022311.1:0-18103 GCA_029582545.1 Solanum lignicaule | reverse complement strand
GCCAAGTGAAATCTGATTCTATATGAGATGGAACAAGTGTCTTTGTGTTTTATATGAGAAAGAACGAGTGTCTATGGGTTTCATTTATTTACCTTTGGCACTTTCTGAGATGCATTTCATTCTTTTCCTTTAGAAATTTTGCTTGGTCAAATCTGAATAAACAATTTCACCATATATAACATTATTGTAAACAAGAGAGGTCTACATATGGTGTTTATTGACCTTGAAAAGGCCTATGAGATACGCTCAAATTACACTTTCCTAAAGAAGTATAAGAGGTCCTTGTCAAATAAAGAACCTAACATAGGTTAGGGTCGACCCCACAAGGAATGTGGTCTAGACTAAGGCCAATTTACTGTTAATTGTACTTTTAGTAAGATTATCTCCGTAAAAAGGGGGTTTTGTAACATAAAAGATTAATTGATTTATTTTAGTAACAGGTAACCTAGTAAATAGGATTCGCACTTTGTAAGATCAATAAAAGATGAAACTAAGGCATATGTGTTCCCCCACAAGTTCTTAATGCAATAAACCTTATAATAGTAACATGTATCTAGTGTTTAACAAGTATTGTTGGTAACTTAGGTATCTCCTAAGTGATTAATCATCCAAAAAGGGAATTTCACTATGTAACTTTATCAGTCTATGGGTGTGTGTTTTACTAACCTTTACCCTTGACCCCATAGCAGTCCTCACATCTCTATGTCAGGCTATTAGATAGCGGATTGTCAATGCTAAATCTATGTTGTCTGTTTTCCCATTTATTACTTCCTTGGTCGGGCAAGTAGGAATAAGGAGAGTTCTAACATTGTGTACTGTTAAAAAGCATTCAAAACGAAGAGATAAACAATACATGCATAAACACTATCCAAGGGTTACTTAATTATTAGGTCTACTTTATTAATTACTCAGGTTCCCACAACCTTGGTTGTGGATTTCGCTACTCATGATTCGGTGATCACAATTCATAATATGATTAAAAGAATAAATCATGAACTTACAATTAGGGTAGATGAAATTCGGAATCTTGAATTTACGAACAAAAAATAATATTATAAACCAATAATTTAAGAATTAAAGTCACAAAATGTTTGCATGATAATCCTCAAAGCCAAAGTAAAAGTGTCAAGTTGTCTACAACCCAAAAACTGAAAATTACAACTAATACTTACAAACATCAAATCCTAAACAAAGTAGGAAAATGAAATCTAAGGAAATTCGGCTTAGGCAGTCATTTCTAAGGTTGGTACCTATGACTCGTAGGAATTCCTACGGTTCGTAGGTACCCACCGTCAATCAACAGCTCGTCTTTCACTTTAGGAGCAATTTCTGTGGTTATGATCTACAGTCCGTAGATCCTTGTATGACCCGTCCAGGGTAACCGTGATTCAATTACTGGAGCTCAACTTCTCTTAACATTTCTACAACTCAATTGTATGGCTTATAGAAGTTACTATAGCTCATCATTAACTTCGGTCGTTTTACATTTATCTTCAGAAATCAATACTTCAAATAACAACTTCTACCTACAGCTCGTAGGTCGTGTCCTCAATCATCAAAATTAGCTATTGCCGCAACTTTTTTGTACCAACTGCTCCAAAACCTATTTTCTTACAAAATCCAAGCAAAGTACCATCACATCTACTTATAAATACTTAAGACGCACGCTAAACTCCAAACTTAAAGCATCAAAAGTACCGTAAATACCTAGTATATCAACACCCTCAACTCTAAATGACACTATGCAAAAAGTAACCCAAAAATTCAAGAAATCACGTGGTATTTTCTCAATAATCAACCCTTCTTATTTATTTTCAGCATAGTGCAATAATTAAGTTCAATAGAAACATTCACATACACAGATGACAATTACCAAGATACTAGCTCTTCGATAATGTAACGTGTGCCCTTACCGTAAAGAAATCCCTTTGTTCACACAAAAGTTAAGTTATTGTTCAATTTTACAGACTTAGTATAAGCTCACACTAAGAATTGAATTCAATATTGTACATGCACAATACCATAGGCTTGCCCTTATTTTCTATACTTAGACTTTTAAAACTGTTGAATTGGGATCACTATACGACTTTCTTAGCTTATAACGTTGGCTTAGGGTCAGGTATGATATATGTTGATTTAAAGTGCCTTTTCTTCCCACCTTGACATTACATTGGCTAGTTTCCTCTTTTTCAACCAATCACGGTATCACATTTTTCTTTCTACTTTTTTTCTTCTTATTTTAAGCTCTATTGTGGCTTTTCTTCGCATTTCTTTTTCGTTTCAACTTTTTCTTCAATTCTTTCTCTAAGCTGCCACACAATTTAATTTTCTCTTTTCTCTCCACACAACTCTTTCCATATCCTTTTTCATTTCTTATTTTCCTCTCTAGTGGCAACGATGTCAAATCAGGGACCCGGGCCACAACAAAGAGTTCCTATGTAGTTGCCACCCTCTATTTTAGACTTTAACCTATGTTAAGGTGCACATTGTCTAAGGAGAGACCAGTGCCAAAATATAGGCTTAACAATTTTCACGGGGAAGGTGAGTTGGGTAAATTGAAAGAATGGATTAAATCAGGCTCAAAAATTTGGATCAAAGGGAGAATTTTTCATTTGGTTGGTTGTTTTAGGCTTAAGTGGACTCAATTTCAACAATGTCCTGTGATCCTTTCCAAATTCACAATTAAATCATCTTAGCAAGACTAACCGGGAAAGTTCAAGATTGGCACATACACTATGAATGCACAACATCCTCTCACACACATGGCACATTGGTTCACTATCAAATCATCAGTCTATCCAATTCATGCTACATCTTTAGTCATGTTGTCTATTTGATTCCTATCATGTCATACAAAGATCCTACATAGTTAACTTATCATGACTTTATTTGTAGTATACTTCTAAATATCACATCCTAAACATGTCGGTTCAAAAGAAATTTAAAAGTTCCTTGGTGAAAAGAACATAAGCAAGAAAATCCCAAAGAAGGATTGCGAGTGTTTGGGTTATTCAAACTTCACCCCAACACTAACAATCCATTCACCCCACCTCCACATGGAAAAAACTGCAACGCCATAAATATATAAATAATGCAAAATATATGGTGAGACAAACCTAAGGCGCACAAGAGCCGAATAAATATCAAGAGGCTGGTGGGACCAGTAGCTTTGAACCCTATTTATCAACATATGTGGCGCCATCAATGACGTTCACTGGAAAAATTTGAGGAGCACCGTCAGTAGTCCCCCCGGAACAACCTGAGGAACACCATCACTAGTGCCCTTCGAACCTGATGCTCTGGCTGCCAACTCTTACACTCTCCCCTGTCGTATATCATTCTAAACCAATTATTGTTGTTGGGTAGTCTCAAACTACCTTTGTTCTCTCTTTCGGGATAGCTGCTCCTCAACAGGGTCACTCTAAGCATCCATGTATGCTTGTAAGCTGCACAACGTCATTGTTGATACCCAATTTTGGACCTCCACATTGTATATTAATCATCGAGCTTCTTCAATTTCAAACGATTTAAAATAATTAGTTTTATAAAATTTCAAAAAAAAATAGTTTTCAAGTTATTTTAAATATTTGTATCATTTTTATAATTTTTTAAATAATATATGTGTTTTATATAATTACGTATATAATTAGTATATTTGATAAATATTTGAAAATTATCACAAAAGATTTTACGTTCTAGTTAAACATTTCGTTAATTTAGTTTGGTTTAGATTATGGTTATAATTTTAAATTAATTAGTTAATAATTAAATTAATTATTTTATTTCGTTGAAATTAAGATGCTCGTTAGTTAATTATATTAATTCATCTTATTTATGTTTTAGCCGAATTCACTTATTAAATTCCATTTTGCTACATTTCAAATTCATTTGGTCATTTGTTTGATTACAATTTTCTAACAACTTCTTAAACCGATCAAAAGACCAAATCTTCGGGCCTTTTTCTTTAAATTTCAGCGGCCCAAATCAATTCTTTGCAGCCCAAAACCATGCATAATACAACATACAATACACCAGCAATTCCAAACAACAATATCTCCAACACCAAATAATTCCCAGCCAGCCCAACAATACGTACAACAATCCCAACCGACCCAGCAGCCCATTCCCACAAAAGAAATCCATCTGCATACAACAGCAATACATACGCAGCAGTACCAACCCGACCCTATCACTTCTTCTTCACGCTAGAATTCGACCCAACAATGCGTGAATGAGCAGCGAAATCGAAACCCAGAAATTCAGCACAGGCGCTAGTCAACATCAGTCGCTTCCCATTTTCCCCCTTTTCAGGGATTTCCAAATCTCTTACACTATTTGCCTTTGAAAAGAGTGGAAGAAATTCAAAAGATTTTGAATTTTTGCTCAACGGATTTCCTTTCTAAATGTGCCGCAATCTTCCATATGAATAGCCATTTACACTCAAGTGTTAGAGAAGGTTTTTGGAGTTTGAGTTTCCTTGGTAATAGTCATTTTAAGCTTAAAATTTTATATTTACCTCTCTAGTTCTAAGTTCCGAGAAGGTAGCCGCTTAGATTTTCTTGGTTTGCTGTTCGTAATTGGATTTTTGTGGTGGAAGAATCGCTGCCCTCTCAAGCTCGTCGTCCCAGCTCGCTGATCCAAGAAAGGTATCCTCACTTCCTTTTGTATTTTGTTTCAATGTAATATATTGTGTGTGTTCGATACTCTATGCGAAGATTGTTAGCAAGAGTGTGTTGGTTCTGTGGTTAGCTCGTCCATAATCTTGTTTCCATGTGAGTTTCAGGCAGCGAGTTTGAATTCCGCATCAATGAGTTTTGTTTTAATTATGTTTGGTCGCTATGTTCATTAATTAGACTTGTATCTATACGGTTAGTTATATCTCTGCTTTGTTGTGTCTAAAATGGGTTTAGTTTATTTAATTTCCATTCCAAGTTTATTAACTATGTAGTTCAGTTCTTTCTTTGTTTGCTTGTGTTTCGGGTCATCCTCTCTATAGTTTTTGAATGCACGTTTGTCAGCCATATCTCGTAGTATTCATTCAAGCTCTGGCCAACTTGAATTCTGATTATGTTTCTGTTATTTTTCAGCTATTATTGTCAGGTTCATATAATTTGTCATAATCCTGTTTTGTCTTGGCCTGCATGCGCATTGTTAGCTTATTCTTATATGTGTCTAGTCCTTTACATACTAGAATCGTTTGGCTTAAAAAATGAGACTTGGAACCTGATTGTCTTGTTTTAAATCTAATCTCGTTGTTTCAATTGTTAAACATGACTTCTTTAACTTGTTTCTTTTCTAGTTTTGCATTAACTTAATTAGTCATATAGCCAAATTATGCTAAATTCATACTTATTTGTTCATCTTGGTGCCATTGACTGTAAAAATGTGATTAGTTCTCCATGTTTATTTTGTTTAGTTCGATAATTTGTTGCCTTTGTCTTGTCTATTCCTTGGGTTCCTATATTTTCCTAGTATTTCGAGTTCTCTGTATCTCTTTGTGAATAGCTATTTTCCTAAAATTGTTCAAGATTTCAAAAGATCAAATACAGCTTGCACATAGCTTATCCATACTTTTATCTTCTCTTCCTCGCATAAGATGTTTCCTCCTTATTTTTTTTGTTATTTCTCTTCTTTCTAAGTGATGAAAAGATTGTTATTTAAATGTTGCCACTTATTATTTGTTAGTTGAATGTTGTCACTTATTAATGCCAACAAGTGTTTTGTCAATAATCTTGAGTCCTGCATTTTCTTTTATTTCATACTAATATTATGTTTATCTTTTCAAGTAAGACATGAGCTGTTACTTTCCTTTGCATTATTATTTGGTTTGAATTTACATTTGTTAGTTCCAGCAGTGTGGTTTGGCATTAATTTGTTTTTTTTTCTTTTGTTTGTATGAACTCACTCCTTCCGAGTCTATTTTGGACTCCACCCTTGCATACCATTGAGTTTCGAGTCAACCCCATCTTGTTCGAAGGGATAGAAATTGATCACATGTTTCGGAGAGTCTGAAAATGGACTGTATACACTAAGTATACACTGATATACAGGTCAAGAAAATTAAAACAGGTGCTTGGAAGTTGAATGGCCGAAGCCCATCTTTTGCACAAAAGGTCTAGGCGAAAATGGGCCAAATGGCCTACCAAATTTGGGAATTTGGGCAAAAAGGCCCACATTCTAACTTTCTTATTTTACTCTTATTTTTATTTGTATTAATTCTAACACTTTTATTTGATTTTATTTAATTAAATTAAATTCCCCAAAAGATGAACCATATTCTTTATGTTAGTTTATTTCAATAAAATTTCATTTCTATCAACTCTTGTACTTTTATTGAAAACTTTTACTTAATCTTCAATTAATTTAGAATAGGTTTCATGCTTTAATTCACTTATTTGGTTCAAATTATTATTTCTAAAATGATTCAAATAAATCTAATTAATCTAATTTTGGTAAAATTCTAATCATTTGCAATTTAATTCAAATATTTCAATTAATATCTTCTTTTTCTTAAAAATTAAAAATTCTTCTTTGTTTAACTATTTTCTCAACTTAATCATTTTTTCTAAAACATAGTCCAAAATATATTTAATCTAAGTTGTAGGATAACCGCGTGTTAGAGGACGCTTCAAATGCCTTAAAAACCTTCTTGAAGTGTAAATAAGAACCTCTTACCCATTTTCTCTAAATTTATAAAGATTTGATTTGTAAGAATCTTTTAAATAAAGTTTTCTTAATTTCTTTTAAAAAATTAAGTGCCGACTCTTTTCTACGTATTTTTCTCAAATTGTTTTATACTTAGAACATTTCAAAAAGTGATTTTTCTAAAGATAGTAAAATTACGGCATAACAGTCATGAGTAGGCTAGTCATCACCCAGTAGGGAAAATATAACATCGCCTGCAGCATCTGTAGGGTGAGTCTCTGATGCAAATGAGTCAACATTAACCAAGGCATCAATGTCAGCTCGAAGTCTGGCTAACTTAGTCTGGAAGCTGAAGTGATCTACAGCCAGTTCAAGCTAAGGCCGATCTAGCACATGAAGCTCAAGTGCATCAATTCTCCGATGAACTGCCTATATCTTATCTTCAACAACCTTTTTGTGTCATTGCCTCCGAATCCTTTACGACTTTTCTTATCCATGGCTGAATATGCTGCAGTAGTGTCTCCAACTTTTGGAGTCTGGCTATCGACAACATATAGTAACCTATTGTAGGCGCATCACGTGGTGTGCTCTCTGTCAATCTAGAAAAAGATGGAGGAGCAGTCTCAACAGGCTTGGTGGTAGGGGATGAAATGGTGCCCTCTTCGAGCTGCTCCGGTGTAAGTGTCTCACCCAAATGCGGCATATCAATCTGTATGCCCCATCATGGTGTTGTGGGGTTTGCCTTATCTTGTACTAGATCGACATCCACGGTCTAAGTCACCTCAATCATCTGATCAATACCTATAACAAGAACAATAGCTATGTAAGGCAAAATGTCAAGCAAGGGAATGGCAGCATGTTAGTCTTCCTAAATGCCCTCTCATGTATCTCAAAAATTAGTATATGGGCGAAATACATCTCATTCCCAGCCATCCAGCAAGTAATCATAACTGCCCGATCCCATGTCAACTGGTTGTCCGCCTTTATGGAAGACAACCTGGCCCAGATAATGGACCACAAAAACATCGCAACTGAATTCAGTGTGGTCTTTTTAACAGAGAGTGTCAAGTCCCAAACCCACTCAGCTTCAACCCCTTGTTCTGCAATAAACCCAGCTACCCATCAAAGCAAGGCCTCTCGCTGCCATGTGTCCCTTTTCTAGATAAGTTAAATCTAGTAGTCAAACTCGATTGTATTAATCTGTTGGGCATAAGATGGGCCATAAATAAAATGGCGGACTATGGCCTCAGATAAATCTATGAGGATACCTCACACTAATATAGTCAAGAGCTGAGGGTGATCTTACTCTTGTGCACTCGGAGGAAAAGCATTCTTCGCCATAGTTGTACAAGAAGCATAAAACTCTCGTACCATGAAAGGACTAAATTATCCTGGTGCCTCCACTATCCACTCACACCTCTGCCTGTAGAACAACTCATGTATAGCGGGTACAGTGTGGAGACTACCTGTGAGAACTCTTCGTTTCTCTGTAATAGGTCAGGCATGCCTCAGAATGAACATTTCGCCGCATGAAATCTGCATAAATCTGAAACATACCCTTCACACACCATTGATTAGGCTCACCTAAAACCCGTATCGGCTCAATTGGTTTAGTAGAAGGTGAATCATGCGCCTTGCAACTGACTCTAATTCGGAGCATGACTCGGACTATGTAGAGGTTCCCCTGGTGGGTGAATCCCCACTACCTTGTCCCAAACTTTGTACTCCCTCCTCAGACTAGTAAGCACTATCATGCCTAGTGGAGTCTGACTCTTCCGGCACCCAAACTACTTCAAGCTATCTTACTTGTTAGTGAGTAGTCCTAGGTGCCTTTGGAGAATCAATATCGATGCCCTAGTTGAACTCAGACCCGCTCAGCTCTTCATCAGTGGGATCATTAATTAACTGCATTCGGGCTGAGGGTGCAGTGGATTTAGACATCCCGTTTCATTGGTAAGTGTTTCTCTTGTTTGGCGGAATTGTACGTATGGAAGAATTTTTAGTACTAAAACATACAAAAGCAAAGCAAAAAGAAGAAAATAAAAATACGAAACCAAAAGAAAACATTAAAAATATTTGCTGAAACGTACACTATTTTTTTGCTACAGTTGGTTTTTACGTATCGTAGAAGATTCTACGGGCCATATGACCCAACCGTAGGAAAGGAAGTCAATTATTTAGTTTCTAAAGTTTGAATGACGGTTCTCCAGTACGGTCCGTCAAAGTTTCTACGGACCGTAAGCCAAACCGACATTCCTAACTTAGATGACTATTTTGTGTTTCAGGATGACGGGACTAATCTACGAACCGTAAGAATTCCTACAGACCGTAGATCCAAGTTGTTGACCCCAATTAAAACAGTTCAAGACCAACTCTTATGCATTAAAACTTTTTGCAAAATTAACCCATCCTATCCTAGTCTAGATCATGCATTTCATCATAACAATTGTTAAGTAAATATGTCATCCTTAGGGATTATACTGATCATTAAATCAAAAACACAAATAGCACCAACATAAACCCTAAGTCAAGATTACAATTTAGAGTAATTTGTTCACACATTTACACATAATCGACAACACTCACACCGACTATCATCACAAGAGTCATTTTAACCAATTCAAGCATACATAATAAGTATCACAACCCTAGGTCAAGTAGCTACTTTGAATTCAACTAAAAAATATAAATGTATTTAGGATAAATTCCATATTTTTTAGATGAATTTCAAAGTTGTGTGAGTGTATCTCAAAACTTAGACTCCTAGAACTAGAAGACCATCTTGATGATTACCTCACCTGCAACTACCTTTAGTTATAAGGAATGAATATTATGAAATATGTAAGAATGATGGAAGGAAAATGGAGAAGATGGGAGGAAGGGATTAAATAGTGAGAGTTGGAATTGTAAGGGATTGAGTTTGTATGTTAAAGGGTGGGAAAGATGAAGGGTTGTAACAGTTAGGATTTGAGGGAAATAGGGGATAAATTTAAAATTTGAGAGTTTTATTAAAAAGGGACACGGGTCAGGTCATTAATTTTGAACAGATAGGTTTGACAAAAGCCCGTCAACGGAGTCATTCCTACGAACTGTAGATTGCCTCTCTCGTTCTACTCAACACTTAGCAAAAATTTAGGAAACATACCTGGGGTCTACGAGTGCAGACTACGGACCGTCAAAGTTAATACAGTTCGTACTATGCACCCGTAGACTTAAAATTGCAGCTGTATTTGGACTTAAATTCTACGGATGCCATCTACGATTCGTTGAATGAAAGATGACCTATAGATGTGAACCGCAGAACCCTATGCACTTTGAAATTTCTAGATTTTTCTTTCTTTTCTACATATATAGCAAACTTTAGGACTTTCATTTAAAATTTCCTTACACTTTTTGGACACGGACCATAAACTACCCTATTATAGCAACAAATCTAACTTAAAAATATAAATATCACTAAAAAACTTTCAAACTACCTAGATTACATCTTGGATTTCCTCCTAAGTAGCACTAAATTTAATGTCGTGGTATGACGCAGACCCCTTAACTACTTTGACTTCATCAAGATACCATTCTTTGATGACCTCTTTGACCTCCTCCGGTTGCCCAAGGTAGATTTGGATCCTTTGATCATTCACCTTAAATCTTGTTCGTTCCTCATTCTCAAGTTCAACCACTCAATGTGAAAATACTTGTACAACTTTAAATGGTCCAATCCACTTTGATTTGAGCTTGGCAGCAAACAAGCGCAACCTTGAGTTGAACAAAAGTACCAAATCAGTAGGAGAAAATTCACGCCTTTCAATCTTTTGATCATGGTACTTCTTAATCTTTTATTTATATAAGGCTGAACTTTTAGATGCTTATTAGGGAAACTCATCAAGTTCATTCAACCTCTGATTTGATGCAACATCCCAATCTAGATTCGTCTTCTTTAGTGCCCACATCGCATTATGCTCTACCTCTATAAGAAAGTGATAAGATTTCCCAAACACAAGTTGGTAGGGAGACATACCTATGTGAGTCTTGAATGTGGTGCGATAGGCCCATAGAGAAACATCAAGATTTCTTGACCAATCAGTTATGTTTGCACTCACAGTCTTTACAAGGATTTTCTTAATCTCTCTATTTAACATTTTAACTTTCCCACTTGACTACAGATGATAAGGAGTTGCTTAATCTGTCGAACACCATTCATCTCAAGCAACGCCTTGAACAACTTATTACAAAAGTGAGAGCCTCCAGATCTTTATAATCTCTCTTGGTGTACCAATTCTTGAGAAGATATTCTTTTTTAGGGATGTGGTGACATTGTTTCCTTCTTTATTTGAAACTGCAACAGCTTACACCGATTTCAATACATAGTCAATTACCACAAGTATGTAGTTCATCCCATTCGAACTCAAAAATTGACCCATAAAGTCAAGGTCCCAAACATCAACAGTTCAATCACCAGAGAATACGAGTAAGTGGGAGTTCTTTCTTCCTTGAAATACCTCATTCTTAGTGACAATGATCTTAAGACTTGGCGAAATCATGAGCATCTTGGTGGATTGTAGGCCAATAATTCCCACACCGGAAGATCTTATGCGTAGTTCGAAAACCACTATGATGGTCACTAACATGAGATGAATGGAGAGCTTCCAAAATAATCATCATCTCTACCTTAGTAACATAACGACGAATAATCCCATCAGCGCAGACATGAAACAAATAAGGCTCTTCCCAGAAAAAACTTTTTCACATCAGACATGAATTTCCTTCTTTGGTGGAATGACAAATCCGAATTCACCACATCACTCGCCAAATAATTAGCTAAATCTGCGAAACAAGGGATAAGATCATCTTTTACCTCAAAATTGAATTCTAACAACAATGGCACCCATAGAATCAGTCTCGGTTTTGCATCCGTCTTTGTCATATGATATGTCAATGTTGAATGATCCAAAAAGTGTGAACAATGACTTTAGTGCCTAGAAAATAGAATATAAACTTTTCAAATGCAAAAACTACAACAAGAAATTCTTGTTTAGTGACAGTATTGTTCTTTTGAGAAACATTTACGGCTTTGCTCGCATAATTTATGAGATGATGAATATTCTCTCGCCTTTGCTATAATACTATGCCAAGTACCACCCCACTCACATAACACATAACTTCAAACGGTTATCCCCAATTCGGTGAGATAATGATTGGTGCAGAAATAAACTTCTCTTTCAACCCCTCAAGTTCTTTCAGAAACGCCTCATCAAACTCAAATTTCATATCTTTTTCAAACAACTTGCACAATGGGTGTGCTATTTTAAAGAAATCTTTGATAAATTTCCGATAAATACCAACATGACCTAGAAAGCTTCTAACATATTTCACAAAGATTGGTGGTGGCAGTTTTTCAATCACCTCGACCTTCTCCCTATCAACTCGATGCCTTTTTTAGAAATCTGATGGCCAGAACTATGCCCACTTTCACCATGAAGTGACACTTCTCCTAGTTTAGCACAAGATTGCATTCTTCACATAATTTAATAGCATGAACCAAAGTGTGCCAAGCAATCATCAAACGAGTCAGCAACCACAAAAAATTAAATCATAAATACCTCAATAGTGCCTTCCACCATAAGAGAGAATATAGACATTATGAAACATTGAAAAGTCATTGGTGCATTACACAACCCGAATGGAATCCTCTTGAAAGAAAACATCCCATAATGACAAGTGAATGTAATCCTCTCTTGGTCTTCCAGAAGTATAGAGATCTTATTGTAGCTCGAATACCCATCTAGAAAATAATACCAACCTTTTCCAGCAAGTTGATCTATTATTTTGTCCATGAATGGCATTGGGAAGTTATATTTATCTCTGTCTATGCATTCTTTTCGTGGCATTATGTGCTGACCCTCCAACCAGTAACATGCCTCATTGGGACAAGCTCATTCTTTTCGTTAAGAACCATAATGATTCCCCCTTTCTTTGTCACACATTGAACTGGACATACCCAATTATAGTCAGCGATTAGATAAACTAGCCCAACATTTAACACCTTGATAATTTCTTTCTTCATAACTTCTTGCATTAGTGGGTTTAGTCTTATTTGGTGCTCAATACTTGACTTACTATCAGGCATTGGTTTGATCTTGTGAGAACTTATACGCGATGGAATACTAATAATATCAGCAATTATCCATCCAATCACCCTTTTGAAATTTGAACACCGATATCAAAACCTCTTCTTGATCCTTGTTCAAATCAACAACAATAATAATAGGCAACGTACTATTTTGGCCGAAGAACACATACCACAAATTGTCCATCCAATCACCCTTTTGAAATGCTTGAACATCGATATCAAAGCCTCTTCTTGATCATTGTTCAAATCAACAACAATAATAACCGTCAACGTACTATTTTGGCCCAAGAACGCATACCACAAATGAAATGGAAGAGCCTTTATTATTAGTTCAAACTTCAGATGCTTATTAATAGATGGTTTCATAGATGGAGTTTCTCGATTCTACAGATCTAGATCCAACTTCTTTGGTGAGTGATGAGTATAAGTTTCCCCATCAAGTGCAACAACGATCTCATCGTACTCATCAATGCACTCACCATCAAAATTTATGATCAGAGAGAGAAATGCTTCAACACCTAATCTATCATCAATGGATACCTTTGGTTTATCCTCAATAGTGTATTTTACAATGGATACATATTTAAGATCACTTTTACACTTCATTGATTCGCAAATATAAAATGTCACTTCTTCATTGTTCAATTAGAATTTTATCTATCCTCTCTCCATATCAACTAAAGCACGCATCATAGCAAAGAATGGTCTCTCTAAGAAAACATGTATCTCAAATTCCACCTAGTCCAATATCACAAAATTTGCTGGAAAAATGAATGCCTCTATTTTAACTAGCAGATCTTGTAGAACACAAATTGGTTTCTTCATAGTATGATTAGCCATAAGTAGTCGCATTGTAGTAGGTTTGGGGGCTCCTAAGTTCAAAAAAGAACGGTATCAGATTTATGCCAAGACTCAATTCATATAGGACCTTAATAATGTGTAACATGCCAATGGTACATGGGATAGAAAAAACTCTGGGATCCTCCTTCTTTTGCATTAACTATCTAGTAGCAATGACACTACAATGCTGTAACTTATCATCCCCTTAAAAACTGACAGCCCATTTTTTGGTCACAAGATCTTTCATGAAGTTAGCATAACTAGCCATTTGTTCTAGTGCTTCAATCAAATGAAAATTTATCGATAACTTCTTCAACATGGATATGAACTTTCAATACTTTCCTTCTCCAGTCTTGTTGACCAACCTTTGTGGGAAGGAGGCGGAGGTCTTTTGAGTAACTTCAGCTTCTTTCTCATTCTGGTCCTTTGGTTGTTCCACTACTTCGACTTCGTCCTCCTCCAGCTCCTTCGAACATTCAACCCAATCGACATATGAGGGCCAATAGCATGTCTTCCACCCCTACTAGTAACTGTTATGCATTGTCTATCATTCTTTAGATTCTTGACAGTATTGCTGGGAAGTGTTCCTTGCTAGCGTGGATTTACACTTGAAGATATTTTGCTCAGATGTTGCTCAATCTGTCTAATAGATACTATATGTGAATCTACCTTTTTCCCAATGCTCGATAAATCAATACACATCTTTTTAAAGTTGTCATTAGTTGAGTTAAAACCTTTTCATCATCTTAGCTATTATATCATCAATGCGATTCAAGCTTGATCCTCCATCTCGATTCCCTAGTGGAACATAATGGTAACTCTTATCCTTTCTGTTATTATACCCATTCTTGTTGTAGTTCTTACCACGATTATAATTCCCATTGTGATTATAATTCCCTTCATGATTGTAATTAGTGTAGTTCTGACCTTGATTTACTTGACCTTGGCACCAATCATCCTAATTGGATGCCTGGGTGTGTGTCCGTAAAGTATAGTCTTATCATTCACAAAGCTCCTATCTTCCTCATAGACATACTCATGAGCCGGTGGTGCTTGAGTCTGATATTTGACATCATTGACTTTCTCAACACATCCACTCACATGTTTCAATACTAAGCCAATCTTTGTTCTTAACTGCACCATCTGTTCAAGGATATCATCATTGGGCCGATTCTGTGTGGCCTGTATCATAACAGTTCTCTTTGTAGCAGCCTGCGTTCTAGTGCTCCATGCCTTATTATTCTTGTAGTTTCTTTCAAGTTTCTCAACAATCTCCTGGAATGTGTTTGCCCCATAAGAACCTCTAGGAATAGTATCTAGCATATATTTCTAGTGTCATACATACATCTTTAAAGTACTCACTGAGTGATTCATCATCAATACGGTGGTTCGGTACACTTCTCATGAAACCAGTAAATCTGTCCCAAGAATCACTTAATGACTCCCATGTAGAGCCATGGAGTTGTTGAATTTATCTCTAAGCTTCAACTTATTTGTCAAAGGGAAGAATTTTTTAAGGTACACTCTATGTAGCTCTACCCATGTGGAAATTGAGTTATATGTAAGCTCAGATAACCACATGGTCACATAACATGTCAATTATAATGGAAACACACATAGCCCAATCACATCCATGTCTAAGTCTAGCCTCCCCACACTACACTTACACACACTGATAACTAACTCAGATGATCATATGGATCTTCAGATGGAAAACAATGGAATAATCTTCTGGATGTAAGCATTTGCATCAGACTGCTAGTAACCACAAACGTATGTCCAGGTGGTGGTGGGGGAACAACTATGGCACCTGTTGATCCCACAACATTATGATTAACCCTGAAATTATCACGCACATCGGGTGCTTGTTAATTTTGCACTATCGCAGTGTTGTTCTGTTGATTTGTTGGTACCTCCACTATTCCTGGATGTTGGATTCCAGCAACCTCCTCATGATCCTCTCTAATTGGATCGTCGTTCTCATTTTGTGTGTGACGACTTCTGCCATGCTTCATAGAGTTCATCATAATTTAGATTCGTAAGGGGCAAGGGGATTGCCTTGACTCCGTTTACTTGTCATGAATTGCAAATATGACATGTAGAAAGCAAAAACAAAATAAATCTAATCATGAAATAATTGGCTAAAGTTCAGTAATAAAATTAGTCTAATCTAAAAGACTTATTCTTCGGTAGCGGCGCAAAAATTTGATACACCCAAATTACATTTCCCTAAAGAAGTCTAAGCGGTCAATATCAAATAAAGAACCAAACAGAAGTTAGGGTCGATCCCATGAGAAATACACTCTAGACTTAGGCTAATTTATTATTGATTGTACTTTTAGTCAGATTATCTCAATAAAAGGGGGAGTTTTGTAACATAAAAGATTAATTAATTTATTTTAGTAACAAGTAACCAAGCAAATAGATCCACAGTTTATAAGATCAATAAAATATTAAACTAGGGCATATATGTTCCCCACAAGTTCTTAACGTAACAAACCTTATAATAGTAATCCTTATCTAGTGTTTAACATACATAGTTGGTAAGTTAGGTATCTCCTAAGTGAATGGTCATCCAAACAGAGAATTTCACCACGCAAATTGTTCGGTCTACTGGTATGTCATTTACTAATCCGTACCCTTGACCCCAGATTAGCCCTCACATTTTAAGGTTAGGCTATTAGATAGAGGATTGTCAACGCTAAATCTCTATTGTTTAATGTCTTTTTCCATTCATTACTACCTTGGTCAAGCAAGTAGGAATAAGGCGAGTTCTAACGTTGCGCACCCTTAAAAAGCATTCAAAACAAAGATATAAACAATACATGCATAAACACTATTCAAGGATTACTTATTTATTAGGTCTACTTTGTTAATTAATCATGGTTCCCACAACCCAAGTTGTGGATTTAGCTAGTCATGCTTAAATGATCATGATTCATAATTTGATAAATAGAATAATTCATGAACTTACAATTAGGGTAGATGAAATCTGAGATCTTGAATTGATGAACACAAATCAATATTATAAACCAACACTTTAAGAATTAGATGCACAAAATGTTTGCATGATAATCCTCAAAGCCAAAAGTAAAAGTATCAAATTGTCTAATGATATACCATTAGTTTACGGTATTTTTAATACATTTCACTTAAGATTTGTGTGTGTCTAAGGCCATTTTGCATTAGAATTAATGTTTATTGTGTTATCTTTGCATATAATAGGCTTGGACGAGGTCGAGAGAGATGACAACTGAAATTCTGTAGAAGGAGACACCTACGAAGGTGACCTATGGATCGTAGGTCTAGTCATGGTCCATCGTGGGTAGGCGTGGAATGATCATCAGGGAACTCTGACTAAGTGTGAAACCACAGAGGCCAGTGATGGAGCGTAGGTCGACCCATGGGCCATCCTGCACATCCATCGATGATGGAAAGTTCCAAGTGTGGAACCATGGAAGGGGGACCAATGGACCGTAGGTCAAACTACGGTTCGTACTATACATCCGTCGTTTGTATCTGGAAGTTGAAGGTTCCAGCCGCTATGGAAAAGTTCTAAGTATCAAGCTATGGAAGGAACCTACAGACCGTTGGTTTAACCACGGTCCGTAGGTTAGTCTCATCGAACGAAGCCGTATCCAGATGTTTTATTTCCTTATTTCATTTGCTTTTTGTTTAGGACAAGTTTTTCTATAAATAGGGTATGTAAATCTCGTATTTGGGGGTTAGACACCATTGTATACTTTGAGTTATTGATATTTTCTTGGGAATTAACTTGCAAACTTTGGAAATTTGATTTCTTAATTTCGGTTTATAAGATTTTTTCTTTGAATTTCAATTGGAGATTACGGGTTTCTTCTACTCAATACGCAAGTTCATGAATTCTTCTTCTAAAAATATGAATTGTGTTCTTTCAAGCATGAGTATCTAAATCCGCAACTAGGGTTGTGGGAACCATGAGAAATTAACAATGTATGAGTAATAACTAAGTAATTCTTGAATAGTGTTGATGCATGTATTGGTAATTCTTTCGCTTAGAAGTCTTTTTAAAGGTGGCCAACGTTAGAACTCGCCTTGTTGCTACATGCCGGACTAAGGAGGTGCTTAATTAGAAAAGAATTATCTATAGAGATTTAGTGTGATACTCTAATAGTCTAATGTCAATTGGTGCGAGGGTGAAAACTAAGCCATACATTGATGTGATGTCTAATCTGAGGTAAATGTAAGGTTTAGTAAATTATACACACATAGCTGGACAAAGGTGCAGGTTGAAATTCCCTATTTGGAGGACCAGTCACATAGGGATACCTAACTTACCAACTTTGCATGTGATACACTAGGAAAAAATTACAATTATTAGGATTACCGTGTTAAGAGCTTATGGGGAACACATACACCCTAGTTTCTCTCTCTCTCATTGATAACAACAAAGTTCGAATCTTGCTCACTTGTTACTTAACCACATTTAGTTATTTGTTTCACAGGGGGGGG
>JAJOOF010022310.1:0-19879 GCA_029582545.1 Solanum lignicaule | reverse complement strand
TAACTTCCGAAGCACATTTTTAAGAACTTTTTGGGTCAAATTCAAATATAATCATTTCATTAAGTTCTCGACTCCAAACTCACATGTTAGGCTCTAGTTTCACTCTATCATTTTCCGAGTCGTTACAGTGTTACAATAACATACTAAGTTACTATCAGAAATGGTGATTATGTCTATTATTGAGATAGTTTGAATAGTAGTACTAAGGTCAAGTATAAGTGATCTAGGCAGGTTAATGAAAGGCCGTCGAAGGAATCCGTTGGATTACCAGTTAGCCAGGTGGGCGTGTAGGGCGGACCCAAATAGTAGAAGCTTTCATTAACTATTGCCAGGATTGTTTTGGAGCAAGGTTCTTATGGTCTCGCTATTATCTGACCATTTCTACCATCTCTCAAAGCTGTTATAAAGCTTTCTGGTAGACCTCTCAAGGTGAGGGGCTTAAATGCCACCTGAACCAAGCCGATATGCATAAACCTGTAAATATCCCTATAAGGGTCTAAATCATTTTCAGCTAATAATTTAAAACTTTTATGTTCATTATCAATAGTGATAGTTTCCTCAGTGGTTTTGACCAGTTGCTTGAGACCAAGTTTCTCAAAAGTTATCTCTTGCTTCAAATCACTGATAGTAGTAGGAGAACTTATAAGTTTCCTTCTTTCTAACAGAAGATTCTTAACTTCTGCCATGGTGTATGAACCTTCTTTGGTGGGGATCTCTTCTGTAGTATGATTCTTAGAGGTGGAGGTATTACTGATTTTATCAATAATCTGAGCTCTTATTTTTGGATCTTTTACAATTTGTAAGAGCTCTATAACTTTGTCATTATCAATGACATTAATGCTTTCTTTATCAATTCTAATATTGTCACATCTATAATTCTCTCTAATCTGAGAAGTAGATGCTCTAGAAGGAACATGTACAATATAATCAACAGGAGAAATTATTATGTTAACAATGCGGTTGAAAGAGAACGAGGTGTCCCCAGGTTGGTTATAGATTATAATCCTTTGAAAAAATATTTAATACCAATGAAACAGGATCTCCAAAGACGGGCGGTAGTCCGCGTGGTCATCTTCAATCTAGCTTGTCAACATCCGAATTCAAGGAATAAATCCGAATCAAAATATATACAAAATTTTATATAGTTTTATGACTGTATGGAAGGATTCAGTTCTTTTACCCAAGCAAAGAATCTGTCAAGATTCAATACGTATTGTTATTGAGCCCATGTGTCTAGCAGTTCTAACTGGGTATAGAGCGCCCTTTCAACTCATTATCGCGATTAGAACCACGACTGGCTAGACAGAGTAACTAAGACAAATCCAATAACTTTTTGTATTAAATCTGACTGTACCACCATCTCGAAACCAAATCAAGAAACCATATATAAATTTATTTACATTTAGATAAAGTCTAGATCTTTCATTGTAGATATAAAAGTGAAGTTAGTTATCCGACATATATATGATTCGTTTAGCCAGACAGAGTCACGACTTTAGATCGGAGAAAGAGAAGAGAAAAGAAAGGAAGAATTTAAGTACCTTGTAACTATGGCCAACACCAGGGCCTATGCGAGAACTATCCACAATATATTTACTTCCGGCTCAACTCCGGTGAACTGAAATCTTTACAAACTTTGGAGACATTTACAAAGAGAGAGAAAGAAGAGAGAGGTGTGTGTTTTCTGAACCCACCCTCTAAGAAATGAAAGGCAAACCTATTTATATAGAAAATAAAAAGCATAAGGTATCTTTGTACAGTAATAATGGGTCTCATCTATCCCCTAAACAGTGTATCTAGTGTTGATCAACAGTGTATCTACTGTTGATGTTGTATTATTGTTGTAGAGAGGTTGATCTCTATTTCATTTTTCTTTCATCTTTCGGAGGAAATCTTCCACCTTCTTCAGAGCATCTTCTGATCCAATTGCTTGAACAGGTTGAGCTTCTTGGATATCATCTATAGCGTCTTCGCTAGTCTCACGAGAAGCAAACTTTTCTTGACTTCTTCCAAGTAGCTATTGATAATAGCTTCTTTATCTCCATCTCGAACGGAGATTTTTCTGGCAATATGCCTGACCGAGCTATCAACAACTATTCCCTTTTTGGGAGAAATACCATACTCCTGAATTCTTGTCCGTATAATGTTTTCGTCTTGGGATATTTTTTCATTAATTTATCCATAAATTGTTATAAAAGGTCCTGTATAAGCAGGGAATTTGTTCCTCAGTGAATCCCACTTCTAGGGTCCATTTATGAATCCAAGGGACAGAGAATTCGATGAAGAAATAAATCTGTTCTATTTTGTCCAGATAATAGATATGATCTGTGTTATATAATTCGTTAAGGTGTGGGGAAATGTTAACCCATTGTTTGTATAGCTTTAGAAATGGATCTGGTAAATTTTTTAAAGTTGGACCATGGTATGACCACCAGTTAAAAAACCAATTAGGAATTGGTCCTGCAAATATCTTTGCACAGAATTAAATAAACCAAGTATGCTTATGTCTCTCATTATTGTAAATGAGGACTTTATCAAATGCACGAATATAGTCCCAATATGTAAAATTCATAGAGACTTTATTCAGGCTGATATGCCTTTCCTTCATTGTGGAGATACCCCAGTCTTCAACAAATATAATCAGTTTTATTATCATTTTAGAGACGTTATGAACATTTTCACTGGTGTTATATCCTGAAAAGTGTTGAAATTCAACACTACCGGTGCTTATCAAAATTGTCTCATAATAAGATCGGGTTTTGTATGACTCACCCAGGAAATATAGTCCGTTAACCAAGTATCGCTGGAATATCTTCCAAGGTTCTTCCTTTCTCTGAATATTAGAGTTTTCCAGAAGAAATATCATTTCTTTCTTGGATATTTTTTCATATGATTTTATATCATCAACATCTTCTTTTGCGATGGATGCAAAGGTATCACTTTGCTTTTGCCATAGATACGCCTGTAATTGTGCGTATAATGAATTATTCTTTGGAATATCTTCCAGATGTATAGAAGAAGCCTCCTTTTGAGAGGTTTTTAGATTAACCAAGCTCATCCTTCCTCTTTGTATAAGTGGGGAGTTAGATGAAGAGGATCTGTATGACGATCCTGAGTGTCCTGGGGATGATCATCCCCTTCCTCTGGTATAACCGCCTTTTGCTCGGACCTTGGTTACCCAAGGAGGATCCATCCATCAAACAAAACACATTGTTTCATTCGAATACCTATAAATCATAGTAATTACAGTAATAATCATCAAAATAGCCAATCTCTTTGACATCATGAATAGAGAAGATGTCTATCACCACATAATCGATAATTTTCCATAAAATTATCTCTTGAACATCTCGATTAAGGGGAACTACCTTTAAGATAGTAACTAAAGTTTTATCAGTAAAGAAGGGAGACAAAACACTCATTGTGAAGATAGGTATTCTCTAGATAAGAAATCTGGAAGAGAGTTATCACTCACCTTTTTGCAGAATTCTACCAATTCGGCGTTCATCTGGCAAGGACGAGACTTAGTAGGAATATCATCCTCAGAGAAACTATCTTCGTATGGAAGTGTAACAATATGCTTTTTTCGATTCCAAAAAGCACTAGGATGATCAACACAGATATCAATGGCCAAACGTTCATAAATTAATTTAATTTTTTCTTGTACTTTGGTGGATTTCAAAGTATCAAATATATTCATACTAAATAATTCAAGTTGTAAGGAATCAACATGCTTTTGTTTAATATTAATCAAAGCATTAATATCACGAGAAACAAGATCAATGATAAAAGTATAACTAATATTCTGATGTTCATAAGTAGCAGAAAAACCTTTAGCAGTTATGCTAGTAAACAGATATATAGCATTTATAAAAGGTGTTCCAAGTATAATTGGAGGGTATAACTGATTTTTAACCAAGAAAAAGAAATGCGGAATGCAAACTTTATTTTGGCAAATGCGAGTATTAGGCAATTTATACTTTATATCTAAAGCATGTCCAGAAGCCGATTTAACCATATGAGTAGTCTTTTCAAAATATTTAGTAGGTACAAGGCCTTCTTGAATGCAACTCACATCAGCTCCACTATCTATCATAGCAACATTAGTTATAGAAAAACTGTTATCAATTAATATGGTGCATTTAACATACCATTTATGAGCCGTAACAATTTGCATCATTCCTAAAAACATACCTTGTCTATGATCAAGATTAAAGGGTTGTGCAAGAGTATTTTCTTCAGCAATATTTTTCCCTTTGTTATTAACTGTTTCGAGCTTAGTAAAACGATGATCACTAATCATTTGATTTTGCTTAATAGATTTAATCTCATATTTCAAATTTTCAATTTCATTCTTCAAATCATCAAAAGAAGAATCTCTTGTAGAAATAGCTTGTTTATGAAGTCTATTATTAATTTCAGCCAAAGATTAAGGAGCAGAATATTCATATTCAAAATCATTCTTTTGTTTTTCAGAAGTTTTTGAAGAACTAGCCGTGTTATTAACAGCTAATTGAATGATTTTTTCTCGAAGATTATTATCAGTTACTTCTTTTAAAAGTTCTATGACATTATCAGAGCTGAGGAACTTTCATGGTACATATGAGATTGATGTGATGTATACAACATATATATGATCTTTGTCTTCATGGATCTTGGAGAAAGAAGTACTAAGAGTACTAGATTGGAAGAGGTAGATATACCTCAAAACCTTGATTTGTTAAACAAATGGACTATTCAAAAAATTAATATTAAAACCATTTATGATTATGGTTGGTTTGATAAAATCTCTAATAAACAGTTAATTAAAACTACTAAGCAATCTTTGGCATTAAATTCGTCAGAACAAACTATTCGTTTGCTAAATAAACAAGATATTGACTTATATAAGCTTCAATATAATTTCTTGCCTATTGGCATGATTCAAATTGATTTTAACCCTTTAACCCTTAAAGGGTTACCTGAGACATTTTTAGCTGCTTTGTGTGATGCTAGAAATTTAAACTTTAGACAATCTTTGATGGGTTCGATTGAATCTACTGTGGCATATGGTCCAGTCTACTTTAATACTCAACCGAACCTGCAGTTATCTTTAACTGATGCTAATATTCTTGATGCTTTAACTTTGAATGTTAAAACGCATGGTTATAACTATGCACCTGGATCTGAATTAATTTGCTTATCTTATAGAATCTATTTCAAATTACTTTCTACGTTAAATCCAAGATGTAAATTATACGATACATCTGCTGAAACTATTTTAGTAGAAACTAATTTTGCTAGATCTAAGGTCACTACTAGACGACCTATAAAATGGGAAGAAATTAATTTCCCAACTACTTGGACTTTAGAATCTGTTATTCCTCTAAACTAGATGGCTGATGCGGTCACTAATTCTGAGTATTCTCATATCACTCAAAATCCTAACAGTAGGATTTGTATGCAGTTTAAGGATATCCCTTTTAGTAGACATTAATTTTCTTCTGCTAGAAGATTGCCTGCTATGCATCATATTTCCCCCCATTGATCCGATATATGGTCCGGTGCATAACCGTGCTACTTCTTTACATACTCTTACATCAGTTATATCTGCAGATCAAAGTGACAGACATTTTCATAAAATTAAAATAAATCCTCGTCTTAATATTGTTCACGCAAAGGATATTGCTTCTGATATTTCTGATAAGGATATTCCTTTTCAGTCCAAAATTGATTTTGATCTTAATAATACTTGATGATGGCTGTACATCAAATAGATTTTAGCCCAGATTCTCAGGCGAGAAAGTACATTCAAAATGAGTTTTTAAGTAATAAATGGAACCAGTTTAAAACTTGGTTTTTTGACACTTATAGTGCCGATGATTTGAATAATATTTTTCAAGAGTTTTATGAAACTTGTGATTTACATAATCAAATTATGATTTTTGTTCCATGGTTTATAGCCATTTATCTACCTTTATTTATCAACGTTCTTGAACTATTTTATAAAGATGGAACTGGTAATATTATCAAGGCGGTTTACCCACATTGGTCGTCATTCGTTTTGCCTAATAATATTGGTATAACCTTTACTGCTTTTCAAAAAATTGTTAAAGAAGATGTTGCGGCAGTTAGCATCAACGAAATTAATAATTTAATTTCTCAAAATAATTATTTGGGACTCTGTGTTAAAGTTTTAGGTGAACATATTGGTTCTGTTGATAAAAAATTAGATGAATTAACTGCTTTGGTAATTCAAATTAAAAATGATGTAAAGACTTTTAATAAAGCTTCTACCTCTAAAACTCCTATAGAGGCACATACTATGGTTATTTCTGTGCAAGCCCCCCTTGACATTTCAGAGTTTAAATCTAAATCGGTTTATGATTTTGAAGAACTTCTTAATAATTTTTTTCTGAATTTAGTGCAAAACCTATAGATTTGTCTGAAAGTTTTGCTGATGAAATGGAAAATACTTTTGATTTTCAAAATTGTGTGTCTTAAGAGTTTAATAAACTTAAGGGTTATCCCAAAAAGAATACTGGTAATACTAAGTTTGCTCATAAGCCAAGCATGCAGACCTATTATTATTCTAGGCCAGCTCCTCAAGATGTGCTCATAGAGGAACGAGACTGGAATCAAACCAATACCTCTTATAGCGGTTCTGAGATTTATGAATGGAACCTTGATGGACTGACAAATAGGCATCTTACTATTCTTATTCATAGAATTTTTATGTATGCAACTATCTGTAAAAATGTTAAAAACACGGATAGAAATATTTGCAAAATATTATTGCAGGTTTTACTGGCCAACTTCGAGGTTGGTGGGATAATGATATGAGTATTGAGCAAAAGGCTGCTGTGATAAATGCTACTTCTAGTACTGAAGGTGTTGATAACACAAGCATGACTCTAGTTGCAAATAGAGAAGACGCGGTTTATACCTTAGTCTTAACCATTTTACAACATTTCAACGGATGATTTACCAATCTGTATGAAACTGTTCGTACCCTGTTAAATGTTCAACGATGTAGAACCTTGGGAGAATTTAGGTGGTATAAAGATACCTATTTAAGTAGGGTGATGGAGTTACCCGAAAACAGGTTTAATCATAGGAAAGCTAAGTTCATACATGGCCTTCCCCCTTTATTTGCAGAAAGAGTCAGAAAGATACTTTGCAATGAGCATGGTAAAATTATGTTTAAAGATTATTCCTATGGTCGGCTAATAGGCATTTGTACTCAAGAAGGAATAAACTTGTGCAATGAATTAAAATTATCTAGACAGCTTAAGATGGATAAGCTTAGAGAAAGATCTCAGCTAGGAAATTTTTGTACTCAGTTTGGTTTACCGGGTACTTCAGGTAATAGCAAGAAGACCAAACATAAAGATTCTAGAGAGTCCAATCTTGATAAACATTATAGGAAAAGAAGGTCTAAACACAGACATAGGTCTAAGGAAGAGCGGGACGATAGAAAAGCTTTTCGTAAGTCTAATAGATTTACCAAAAATAGGTCTAAGCGAGAGCTCGCTAAGATTAAGTGCTACAAATGTGGAAATTTTGGACATATAGCACCCAATTGCAAGCTTGAAAAGCTGAAAACTTTAGAACTTGATGAAGAGGTTCATGATAAAGTTCATAGATTCCTGTATACATTTGGTTCTGAGTCCGATTATGACTCTTATTCAGGATCTGAGGAAGAGATCGTTTTACCGAATTCATCTGATAATAATCAGCATGTCAATTTGAATTCCTGTACTACATGTCAAGGTGATATGTGTTCTTGTGAAAATGATGAATTTTATAAATTGAAATCTCAATTTGAAGATTTGAATATAAACACTATTACTTCTGATAATGTCATAGAACTTTTAAAAGAAGTAACTGATAATAATGTTTGAGAAAATAATCATTCAATTAGCTATTAATAACACGGCTAGTTCTTCAAAAACTTCTGAAAAACAAAAGAATGATTTTGAATATGAATATTGTGCTCCTTACTCTTTGGCTGAGATTAATAATAGACTTCATAAACAGACTATTTCTACAAGAGATTCTTCTTTTGATGATTTGAATAATGAAATTGAAAATTTGAAAAATGAGATTAAATCTATTAAACTAAATTAGATGATTAGTGATCATCGTCTTACTCAGCCCGAAACTGTTAATAACAAAGGGAAAAATATTGCTGATGAACATACTCTTGCACAAACCTTTAATCTTGATCCTAGACAAGGTATGATTTTAGGAATGATGCAAATTGTTACGGCTCATAAATGGTATGTTAAATGCACTATATTAATTGATAACAGTTTTTCTATAACTAATGTTGCTATGATAGATAGTGGAGCTGATGTGAGTTGCATTCAAGAAAGCCTTGTACCAACTAAATATTTTGAAAAGACTACTCATATGGTTAAATCGGCTTCTGGACATGCTTTAGATATAAAGTATAAATTGCCTAAGACTCGCATTTGCCAAAATAAAGTTTGCATTCCGTATTTCTTTTTAATGGTTAAAAATCAGTTATACCCTCCAATTATAGTTGGAACACCTTTTATAAATGCTATATATCTGTTTACTAGCATAACTGCTAAAGGCTTTTTTGCTACTTATGAACATCAGAATATTAGTTATACTTTTATCACTGATCTTGTTTCTCGTGATATTAATGCTTTGATTAATATGAAACAAAAGCATGTTGATTCCTTACAACTTGAATTATTTAGTATGAATATATTTGATACTTTGAAATCCACCAAAGTACAAGAAAAAATTAAATTAATTTCTGAACGTATGACCATTGATATTTGTGCTGATCATCCTAGTGCTTTTTGGAATCGGAAAAAGCATATTGTTGCACTTCCATACGAAGATAGTTTCTCTGAGGATGATATCCCTACTAAGTCTCGTCCTTTCCAGATGAACGCTAAATTAGTAGAATTCTGCAAGAAGAATATTGATAATTTGTTACAGAAAGGTTTGATAAAACCTTCGAAATAACCTTGGTCTTGTACTGCAATTTATGTTAACAATGCGGCTGAAATAGAACGAGGTGTCCCCAGGTTGGTTATAAATTATAAACCTTTGAAAATATATTTAAAATGGATTTGGTATCCTATTCCAAATAAAAGAGATTTATTGTCTAGATTATATGATGCTAATATATTTTCAAAATTTTATTTAAAATCAGGTTATTGACAGATTCAGAGATTTAAACAACATTCTTATAGAACAACTTTCAATGTTCCCTTCGGACAATACGAATGGGAAATATTTGCAAAATGATCATTGTAGGTTTTACTGGCCAACTCAGAGGCTGATGGGATAATTATATGAGCTTTGAGGCTAAAGTTGTTGTGGTAAATGCTACGGCTGATAACGAAGGTGTTGATAACTTGGGCATGGCTCTAGTTAGAAATAGAGAAGACGCGGTCTATACCCTAGTCTTAACTATCTTAGAACATTTCAATGGTAGATTTATCAAACAGTATGAGACTGTTCGTACCCTGTTAAACGTTCTACGTTGTAGACACTTGGGATAATTTAGATGGTATAAAGATACCTATATGAGTCGGGTGATGGAACTACCTGAAAATAGTCTTGAGCAATGGAAAACCAAGTTTATAGATGGCCTTCCCCCCTTATTTGCTGAAAGAGTTAAAAAAACTCTAAGGAATAATCAAGGTGAAATTCCTTACAGCACTCACACCTATGGTAAGCTGATGGGAGTTTGTACTCAAGAAGGTATAAACTTGTGAAATGAATTAAAGTTATCTAGACAACTTAAGATAGATACGCTTAGAGAAAGGTCTCAATTAGGAGACTTTTGTACTCAGTTTGGATTGCTTGATACTTCTGCTAATAGCAAGAAGACAAAACATAAAGATTCTAGAGGCTCCAATCCGGAAAAACCTTATAGGAAGAAGAGGTCTAGACATAGATCTAAGGAAGAGCGCAACGATAGAAGAGCTTTTCGTAAGTCTAATAGATGTACCAAGAATAGGTCTAAGCGACAACTCGCTAAGATTAAGTGCTATAAATATGGAAATTTCGATCACATAGCACCTAATTGTAAGCTGGAAAAGCTGAAGACTTTAGAACTCGATGAAGATATTCATGAGAAAGTTTATAGTTTTTTATACACTTCTGTTTCTGAGTCCGATTATGATTCTGATTCAGGGTCTGAAGAAGAGATTGAATTGTTAGATTCCTCTGATAATAATCAACATGTTAATATGAATGCTTGCAATACTTGCCATGGTGATACCTGTTCTTGTGAAAAGGATGAATTTTATAAATTAAAATCTCAATTTGAAGATTTAAATATTAATACTATTACTTCTGATAACGTGATAGAACTTCTAAAAGAAGTTATTGATAATAATCTTCGTCAAAAAATTATCCAATTAGCTGTTAATAACAATGCTAGTTCTTCAAAAAATGTTGAAAAACAAAAGAATGACTATGAATTTTAATATTCTGCTCCTTATTCTTTGTCTGAAGTTAATAATCGACTTAATAAACAACCTACTTCTACAAGAGATTCGTTTTTTGATGATTTAAAAATTGAAGTTGAAAAGTTGAAAAATTGAAAAATGAGATTAGATCTCTAAAACAATATCAAATGATTTGTGATCATCGTCTTACCGAGATTGAAACTGTTCATAACAAATGTAAAAATATGGTTGAAGAAAATACTCTTGCAAAACCTTTTAATCTTGATCCCAGACAAGGTATGTTTTTAGGAATGATGCAAATTGTTACTGCTCATAAATGGTATGTTAAATGTACCATACTAATTGATAATACTTTTTCTATAATTGATATTGCTATGATTGATAGTGGAGCAGATGTTAATTGTATTCAAGAAGGTCTTGTGCCTATCAAATATTTTGAAAAAACAGCTCATATGGTTAAATCTGCTTTTGGACATGCTTTAGATATAAAGTATAAATTGCCTAATACTCGCATTTACCAGAATAAAGTTTGCATTCCGCATTTCTTTTTCTTGGTTAAAAATCAGTTATACCGACCAATTATACTTGGAACCCCTTTTATAAATGCTATTTATCCTTTTACTAGCATAAATGCTAAAGGTTTTTCTGCTACTTATGAAGACAAAGATATTAGTTCTACCTTTATCACTGACATTGTTTCTCGTAACATTAATGTTTTAATTAAAATGAAACAAAAACATGTTGATTCTTTGAAACTAGAATTTTTTAGTATGAATATATTTGATACTTTGAAATCAACTAAAGTACATGAAAAAATTAAATTGATTTCTGAACAAATTGCTCTTGATATTTGTGTTGATCATCCTAGTGCTTTTTAGAATCATAAAAAGCATATTGTTACTCTTCCAGATGAAGATGATTTTTCTGAGAATGATATTCCAACAAAATCTCATCCTTGCCAGATGAACACTGAATTGGTAGAATTCTGCAAGAAAGAAATTGATAATACATTACAAAAGGGTTTGATAAAACCTTCGAAATCTCCCTGGTCTTGTACTGCATTTTATGTGAATAATGCTTCATAAAGGGAACAAGGTGTCCCCAGGTTGGTAATCAATTATAAACCGTTCAATAAATATTTAAAATGGATTAGGTATTCTATTCCAAATAAAAGAGATTTATTATCAATATTATATGATGCCAATATATTCTCAAAATTTTATTTAAAATCAGGTTATTGGCAAATCCAAATATTTAAAGGGCATTCTTATAGAACAACTTTTAATGTTCCTTTTGGACAATATGAATGGAATGTTATGCCATTTGGTTAAAAAAAAGTTCCTTCTGAATTTCAGAAAATCATGAATGATATTTTCAACCCATATTTGGATTTTATCATTGTTTATATTAATGCTATTTTGGTATATTCAAAAACATTTGAAATGCATATTAAGCACTTAGACGTTTTCAAGAAAATTGTTATACAAAATGGTTTGCTGATTTCTAAACCAAAAATGAGTTTGTTTCAAACAGATGTTCGATTTTTAGGACATCATATTTGTCAAGGAAAAGTCATGCCTAGTCAAAGAGCTATTGACTTTGCTTCAAAATTTCCTGATATTATTACGGATCGAACTCAATTACAAAGATTTTTGGGAAGCTTGAATTATATATCTCCTTTCTATAAAAAATTATCTCGTGATTTAGCCCCTTTATATGACAGGCTAAAAAAAGATCATAAATCACCATGGACTAATAGTCATACTGCTTGGGTAAAATATATTAAACTTCATGCCCAATCTTTACCTTGTTTAACCCTTGCTAACCCTGCTTGGCAAAAAATTGTAGAGACAGATGCATCTAACATTGGTTATGGTGGAATATTGAAATAGATTAATCCCCATGACAAAACTGAATATTTAATTCTGAGAAATGGAGCGATGCGCAGAAGAAATATGCTACGGTGGCGCATGAAATGTTAACCATCGTAAAATGCGCATTAAAATTTCAAGACGATTTATATAATCAGAAGTTTTTAATAAAAACTGATGCTCAATCTATGATATATATGTTTAATACAGATTTGAAACAAGATGTGTCAAAATTAATTTTTTCTAGATAGCAAGCACAATTAGCACCTTTTGATTTTGAAATCCATTATAAAAAGAGAAGTCATAACTCTCTTCCAGATTTCTTATCTAGAGAATATTTATCTACACAATGAGTTTTTTTTCCCTTCTTTACTGAAAAAACCTTGACTACTATTTTAAAGGTAATTCCTCTCAATAGAGATATGCAGGAGAAGATACTTTGGAAAATCATAGATAGAATGATGAGAGACATCATCTTAGTAATTCTTTATTGCGAAGAAGTCGTCGATTTTGACTACGAAAACTATTATTACAATAATTATTATGCGTTAGAATAAAACAAAATGTTTCATTTGCAGGATGGACCCTCCTTGGGTAACCAAGGCTACATGCAGGGGAAATTATAGAGGAAGGGGAAGATCATCCCCCGAATCATCAGGATCGTCATACAGATCCTCATCCAGCTCTCCAATTATACAGAGAGGAGGAATGAGCTTGATAAGTGCCAGAATTCCTCAGAAGGAGGCTTTTTCTTCGATACATCTGGATGATATTCCAGAAAATAATCCATTATAGGCACAATGGAAGGCGTATCTATCTCAGAAGCAAAGTGATACTTTTGCATCTATCGCTAAAGAAGAGGTTGATGATATTAAATCCTATGAAAAGGTATCAAAGAAACAAATGCCATTTCTTTTAGAAAACTCTGATATTCAGAGAAAAGAAAAACCCTGGAAGATATTCTAGCGATATCTAGTTAACGAATTATAGAACCATGCCCCCGGGGTACTCAGACTTCCCCTAGTATAGCCAAAATTGTCCATTCACGTCCTTAACCCTTTAATGCCAAAATATAATTTGAAATGCTAGGTGGCAAAGAATTCCAACTCCTAACATAGAATCAAGACTAAAAGGTGGTAAAATGCAAGAATATAAGGAAATATAGAGTGTGGGTGTGGTTGTATGAGGTTAAAAATGAGGGAATGTGAAAGATTTTGAAATTTAAACCTTTGGCCTTTTAAAAATCATCTAGTTCACGCCCTATCGGGGATATTAGTCAACCTCGCCGAATCACTCGGTGACACGCCGAGTGGTTAGTTACCTCGTCGAGTTTTACAAGACCTCTAGTTAATTTGGAGTCCAAATGGTGGATTAAGTCGAGCTTGCCGACCTGTTCAGTGATTTTTCTACGTGTCCATGGGCCTGTCAAGTTTTAAAAACTCCATCCTTGTAATTTCTTGAGTCCAATGGTGGTCCAAGTCAGGCTTGCCGACCTCTTCGACGAGTCGCCAATTGGACTTTTTGCTCGCCAACTTGCATATTTCAAGCACATTCCACTTTCTCTCCTGCACAATCAACACACATTGTTCCAAAAGCAAAAATAAAGCAATAAAAACTTGGGTTTTCTCCCAAGAAGCGTCTTAGTTAACGTCGTGGCACGACATAAGTACCCATTCAAGCTTCGTTCTTGGGGTTTGCCATAGTATAACTAGGCAACCCCCCTTGTTTTCTTGGGTTAAGATGAGAAAAAAATTGGCCCATTTGGGTCTCCAACTGCTTGATAGAGACGAAATGAGAAGTCACTGTCTGGTTGAGAATCGACACATCTTTCTCATTTCTTTCAACACTTTGTTAGACCCTTCAACCTTGTTGAGAATACGTGAAAGCATATCCTCAATTAGGCCACCCTCAGAATCTTTGGGCTTTTGACGTTCGTGGGGAGGAACATACCATTTATAGTGTTGTTCATAGTATGAAGCGCACCACATTTATGAATAGGAGTCTATTGGATGTTAAGAAAGTCTCACTTCTTCATTCTTCAAGTCGTGCCGTAAAGTTTAACTCTGTAATGTCTCTCTCTTATTCCTTATCCGATGGTCTTTAGGGTATGACCACTTGAAAGGAGAAGGCTAGAAGGTGTGAGGGAGGAAGGTTGGTTGTGATGCCAACCATGGCTATGTGACTTGATGGATTTGAGATGATAGATTGTAGTGTTGACTTTAGTATGCATGGGTTGCTTTATGCCTATGTTTAGTTGTTGGTAGAATCCGACTTAGTCAAGATGAGTTTTGAGGTATGTTGAAATAGTTGATGAAATGTGGTGTGTTAGAAATGCCTAGATGTGTTGAGTGTGAAGGTTTGATTATGTGTTGCTTCGACCTTAGGATGGAAAGAAGTGAAGTTTAAGAGAGTTGTATAGGCTTACTCCCAAGTGGGGGATAATGTGCTTAGATGGTAAGGTCATTGAGTATCCTTGATGTTAATGAGTTGGACTTGCTTGGTATCTCACCTTAAGAGGTGTAGTGAGTTTGAGGAGTTTAGACCCAATGTGCTAGGCTCATATGAGACCTTGAGTGGTGTTGGTAAGGTTGTTTGTGAGCAAGAGTTGCTTATTGAGGACCTTCCTAGTTTAAAAGTATCGGTATGTTGATGGTTTCTTGTAAGTTGTGAATGTCTTGATTAAGGTTCCTATGCTATGTTCATGATAAGCCTTAGTTGGGTTTTCTCCTAAGTGGGGGATAGTATGTTGAGTAGTAAGGTTGTTGAGAGTTCTAATATCCTTACCTCTTTCTTTATGCCTATTCAAGCCTAATACAAAGAGTTCCTTCTTGGCTTGTTTCATGTTTTGGATTCATGTGTGATATTGTGTTTCCATGGTCTCCTTATGATATGCATGTTCTTAATGAATTTATGTTTAAATGAGAAAATGAGTTTATATGAATTATGTTCCTCTTGTTGATATGCATCTAGTATGAGTTGTCCATATGCTTCATGAGGTTAAATGTTGAACATGCCTAATGTGCTTTTATGAAGGAATTGCATAATGTGCTTAATGATGCTATGATGAGCATGATATGAGTTGGAAAAGGAAATTCCTCCAATGTAATGAGAAATGTGAAGTTTTGATGCATAATGAGTTTGTAGATGTAGTTCCTACATTCTTCTATTACATTGAGCTTATTGATGTGGATTTGAGGTTTCCTCCTAGTTTTGTGCATTAGTTTATGATGTTGCATGCATGATGGGCTGCTGGTCTTCAGTCGTTAACCCCTTAATGTGTTTTAAGTGTCATTCGAGGACGAATGTTTCTAAGTGGGGGATAAAGTAACAACCCGTAAAATGAATAAGTGAAACTAGATCCTAACTAGTGAGTGTGTGAGTTTGTCATGAGTTTTGAGGTAGTTTGATGTTGTCCCGAGCTATGTCTCAGGGATTTAGGGGTTAAACATCAAGGTACGACTCCCTAAGGACCACCCTATGGGTCCTTGAGGAGGACCCTTAGCCTAACCCCAAGGCTGCCTCAAAATGAAATTGTTGCTAAAAATGTGGTGACCTACGGAGGGGGACCACGCCTCATCGGTCAAACCATGACTCGTGGACTTGATCCATAAGTCAAGGGCCACCTTGTCATGCCACATCCCCAAACCACGCTTGACCAGGACGGTGGCGTGGTCCAGACCACGATCCATGGTTTGGTGGGCATGGTTTGCTCCTGCAAAAGTTGCAATGGTTCGGCCAAGTTGGGGGTGAATTGGTAAATTCACCCTAAGTCTTGTTTGGTTGGGGGACGGTTGTAATTAATTATTTATGGTATTTTAAGGATTTTTTTAAGTATTAAAACACAGTTAGACCTCATTATTTCAAAACCCCAAATCAAAACCTCACTTCTCCTCTAAATGCTCTCTCTCTAGAAACCTCCATATGAGGTGAAGACTTCAAGCTTCCAAGGTCAAATCTTCAAGGTTTTCAAAGGATTTTCGTGGATTTTCCTCCATTAAAGGTATGGTAGTCTTGATCCTTGTCTAACTTTTTATTCAAGGAGCCAATTCAAAGGTGATTTCAAGTTATCAAAAACCTAGGGTTTTACTCAATCTCACGGGTTCTTTAATCAAACATTTTCAAATGGTTTCTAATGACAAATTGTGATTGAATTAGTGTTTAATTGATGATTTATGATGAAAATACTCTATGAACCGATGAATTCTCTCAATTCCTAAATTGTGCCTTTATGAAGTGGGTTTGATGATTATGAAAGCTTATGAATGGAATATGTATTAATTGCTTTGGGTTATTGAATTTTATCATTATATATGCCTTACTAATGGTAAATTATTGATGAGTTGATGACTTGTGATCATGGCCTTGAAAGGGAAAGTTATGACCTAATTATATGTTGAAGTAGAATTATGCTTGAGCTATTGATCGACTTGAAAGGTGGAGGTGTTTAATTACTATGTATGATTATGAAGTGAGTAAATGTGTTACTATTGAAAGGCTATTTATCAATTTGATACTCATGAATGTTGATGATAGAATGTGAAGGGTTTCTATAATTTATTGTATATCTTGAATTGGTAGGCTTAAGCATCCTTTTCTTGTATAGATGAAAGTAATGTGATAAGGTATCTTGAATTGGTAGGCTCATGCATCCTCTTCTTGAATGAGTGAAAGTATAGTTGATTGTTAAACCTTGAGTTGGTAGGCTTAGGCATCATCTCTTGTGTGATGAATATGAATCTATAGGCTTATGGCATTCCTTTCATAAATGACTAATGAATGTGTCTTGACTTGAGGAATATGAATTGATAAGCCAATGGCATTCCTTTCATAAATGAATGATGACTATTCTAGGCTATAACATAGACCGGTAGACCTAGTGTTGGTAGACCTTTCATGTGTGAAATAATGAACCATGTATTGGTAGACCTAATGTTGGTGTCCCTTCTTGGAAAGTCAATGAGCTTTCCTTAATGTACCTTGAATCGGTAGGCCTAATGATGATGGCCCTTTCTTGTGTAATGTACTTTGGGTCGGTAGGCCTAATGTTGGTGGCCCTCTCAAGTACAATAATGTTAATGTAAATGAACTACTCTATGGGAATGGAGGCTAAGCACCGAGTGGATATGGTAAGATGGAAACTCTCCCAATGTTAGGGTACGGTTCCAATGAACATCTTTTTATCCCATAACTATGTGTCCACATAGGATATTATCTAGTGGATTCCATCCAAGCTAATGTTACCGGTCTACCTTAGGCAAGTAGACCACTTTTTTACGGTGTGGGGTTATATGACACCGGATTCCACGTCTAGCTCACATGGTCTATTTCGGTTAAACGCTTATTCCCATCATGTGAGATATGCATTGTGGTTTCTTGAGGAGTTCTATGAAGTATTGTTGGTAGTATGGGATGCCATCCATGCATTGCACGAGTAGGCTTTGAGAGGGTCATAGTGAGTTTTCTAAGTCTTAATGACTAATGTATGAAAGCCCTCTAAATGTATGTTGACTCTTATATGCTTAAATGCAAATGATGTATGCCTTACTTGGATTGTATTATGAGTTGCTTCCTTGTCATGACCTATTGTATATCAATGTGTCTTGTCTATGGTGACTTCAAAGGAGTATTTAGTGTGAGTAGTAGTATGGGTTGCTACTTGTACATTGAACAAGTATGACTTAGAGTTGTCTTAGGTGATGGTCCTTATGTGATCATATGACTTTTGTAATGTTTATGTTTCTTATGTATGAGTATTGTATGAAGATGAAAAGGTTGAATGGTAAATTCACTTTTGGTGACCTTAAGGTGGTACTTTAGTGTGGATGGTGGTACGGGACGCTATCCATACATTGCGTGGTCAAGGATAAGACGCAAGTGCCATGGCCAAGGGGCCAATCCAAGGCCAAGGGGCCAAGGCTGCCCTTAGCCATTAGCTACTGCCCCATCTTTCACGAGAGGGACCACGAGTCATGGTCCACACCACAGCTCGTGAAGGTGGGCGTGGACTTGCCTTGGCCATGAAAAGTTGGCAACAAAACTTCCTAGCTACTGCCTCAAAAACCACAGGCAACACCACGGCCCGTGGTGGACCTCACGAACCGTGAAAGTGGTCGTAAAGGTCACTTGGCACCAAGGCCTTAAGGCCTTGCCTTCACAAGACCAAGTCATGACAACGGCCATCACCACGGACCGTGGTCCTTACCACGGATCGTGGTCCTTACCATGGATCGTGGTCCTTACCACGGATCGTGGGAGGTTCTGTGGTCGTGCCTTGGCCACCAAAAGATAGCTACTGCCTCCACCACCACGGGCAGCACCACGGCCCATGGTGCTCTTCACGAACCGTACAAGTGTCCTTGGTCCCTGACAGGGACCATTAAATGAAGGTCAAATAGGAATTTTCCTTTTTAAGTCCAACTAGTCTGGGGGTGTTTTGGGTATTTTAGGGGGTGGTTTAGATATTGTTTTAAGTCATTTTTCACCCAATCTAAAAAAAAATCAAAAACACAAACACCCAAACAATTCTCCCAAACCCACTTCTCTCAATATTTCTCTCTCTACATTTTCCTCCATTGAAGAACACCAAAAGCTTCAAGATTAGGGTTCAAGCTCCAAGATTTCCACTCCAATTTCGTGGAAAAGCTTCAATTAAGGTATGGGAACCTTCATTCATGGAATTTCTTTCTCGATAAACCCCTTCAACTTCTAATTTTGAAATTTGGAATTTGTCCAAAAACTAGGGTTTTGATTCTAGCCGTGGGTTCTTCTTAAAAACTATTTCTTTATGTTAATTGTTATATATTATGATGAATATGATGTTTATTGAGGGTTTTTATTGTGAAATTTCCCATGAACCCATGTGTTTCTCCATAACCCCAACTTTATGAAATTGAGATGGGGTGGTCGATGCAATGTGAATATTTAGAATTGTATGTATGTTAATTTAGTCTATTAATCTTGTCGATTGCTTGATTAAAGTACTAATTCTAAGTGTGATTGTAAGATATGGTTTATGACCCTTGAAGGGTAGATGGTAAGTGCCGAATCTTGAAGTATTGCCTTGAAGGCAATGTATGAAGGTATTCTATGTTTAAGATTGCTATATATGATTTGTTGTTCCACTTGAAAGGTGGAGGTGCTTACTTTTCATGTATCTATGTATGAAGTTATGTTCCATTTGAATGGTGAAGATCCTATGACTATGTATGAATTGTCTTTGATGACTATATGAGGATTCTAAGGGTGAAAGGTTGTTCTCACTATGATGAATCAATAAGCTATGTATGAGTTGAGCTGAATGGAGGGTAAAGTACACTTTTATATATGAAATTTAAATTCACCTTAAATAAGTATAAATTGGAGAATAATGCTTAGCACCGAGCGGATATGGCAAAATAAGGTAGAGACCTTCCCGCTAATACAATTGTCACGACCCAAGCCTAGGGCCTAGACGTGACATGGCGAATGAGGAACCCGAAGGAACCCCAAACAAGCCTCTCAAACTTGTCATCACACTTCATCGGTCGCGGAAGTACATTCAACATTAATTAACGGGAAATAGGGACT
>JAJOOF010022309.1:0-18063 GCA_029582545.1 Solanum lignicaule | reverse complement strand
GTTAGACCCATTTCCCACTCAATTTGACCCCCTGAATAAGAATATGAAGTCGAATTTCCAAAATCATGCACGGATTTTGAGATATATGGAAATTACAATTATAGGTGTTTCCGAAGCACATTTTCGGGCATTTTTTTTGGGGTCGTTTCACTTCTGTTCGAGTATTTATTCTTGAGAACCTCAGCCCAAAGGTGATTATTAATTTTTAGGAATCTCTAGCTAAGACTTGCTAACAGAGCAAAGTTTTTTCCATTAGTTTTTTGGATTCCTAGACCACCATTTTCAATAGGGGAAGTTACTAGTTCCTAGTTTGCAAGATGCATTTTTCTTTTCCCTTGTGTTGATCCCCAAAGAAAGTTTCTTTGTATGCGGTCGATGTGACTACGGATCGCTTGGGGGATTGAGTTACATTGCATTGCATAGGTAGGAATAGAGGCTAGGACTGATTTGAACTAGTGTTGTTCTTCCTGCTAAGGTTAGGAATCGAGTTTTCCATCCTCTTAACTTGTTGTTCATGTGGTCAATCATGTATTGATAGTCTGTGCTCTTAGGATGGTAGTTTGTTATGGGGATTCCAAGGTAATACCTATCTTTTCTTTTTAGCGAATGTTCATAGCCATAGAGAGTTGGTTCTTCTCTTCTAGGCTGATGTTGACTGAGAAGATAATAAATGATTTGTTAAAATTAATTTTTTGTCCTGATTGTTTTGCTAGTGTATTGAAGATTTGTATAATGGTGGTGGCGTTTGTGGTGTCAGCTTTTGCTAATAGAATAATGTCATCGGCGAAGAGCAGGTGAGATATAGGCATACCTATTCTACCAATTTTAATTGGTTGCCAAAGATGCTCTTGAATGGCATAGTTTATGAGTCTGGTTAAGGATTCCATACAGATTATGCATATGTAGGGTGATAGGGGGTCACCTTGCCTAATTCCTCTGGTAGGGCTGAAATAGTTTGTAGGCCTTCCGTTAATAAGAATTTATATAGATGAAGTGGATATACAAAACATAATGAGGTCAATTATGTTTTTTGGGAAGTTAAGGATCATAAGGGATTGTTTGATAAATGACCATTCATTTTCAGAAGTATTTTGTCGAATTTTCCTTTTGTTTTTTGGAAAGAGTGGATTGCTTCTTGAATGATTATGGCATTGTCTACTGCTCTTCTTCCAGGAATGAAACTACATTGTTGAGGGCTTATTATAGTATCTAGGTATGGTCTGATCCTATTAACTATAATTTTGGTGATGATTTTGTAACTCGTATTACAGAGGCTTATTGGCCTATAGTGGTTAATCTGCTCAGGGTTCTTAATTTTTGGTATGAGGCAGATGAAAGTTTTATTTATTTCTGGGGAATAGAGCTGGATTTAAAAGCATTCATGCAAGTATTACTTATGGCTTCTTTAGTTTCGTTCCAATATTTTTGGAAGAAAAGAGGGTGTAAACCATCAGGGCCAGGGGATTTAAGAGGTTTAAAGGCGAAGATAGCATTTTTGATTTCTTCTTTATCAAGGGCTCAACCAATAAAATCTCTAGTTTCCATTGGCAGAGCATTTTGACAAATATTTGGGTTATGGAAGTCGCTCTTAGTAAGCTCGGTTGTGTAGATGACTTAGAAGTGTTGGGTAATAATGTTATTTATGGAGGTAGGATCGAATGTACAGTTTTCCACTGAGTCATTTAGCCCAATAATTCAATTTCTACTTCTTCTATTTATAGTGGTGGTATGGAAGAATTTAGTGTTTCCATCTTCCTCTCTAAGCCATTGGACTCTAGATTCTAGCTTCCAAAAGTCCTCTTCTCTTTTAAGAATTTCGTTAAACTCTATACTGAGATTATTCTCCAAATTATGATGAAAATTCCTTTTATTTATTGCATTCATTTGCTGCAGCCCATTTAATCTGTTGAGAATATCTTTTTTTTTTGTTAAAAAATATTACCAAAGGTTTCTTTGTTCCAAGTTTTTATATTTTGGAGGAACTTTTCTAGGGCATCATTATAATTGTTATTATCCTTTCACACTCTAGTTACTATGTTAGGGAAATCCGGGTGCCTAATCCACATAGTTTCGAATATAAATAATTTTTTTAAGTGTGGAGAGCTTTTTAGGCAGTTTAGGAGTATAGGGCAGTGGTCAGAGTGTATACGAGGGAGATGATAGGCTTTAGTGTACGGGAAGAGAGTTAACCAAGAGTGATTGCTCAAGAAGGGATCACGGCGTTCCATAATGAGAGTTTTATTGTTCTTATGCTTATTTGTCCAAGTATATTTTTACCCCGTAAAACCTAATTCTATCATGTCCATATCGTCAAGACAACTAATGAAATTTGAGCTCTTAGTGTTGTTTATAGGTCTCCCCCCAAGCTTCTGGGAAGCACTAGTGATTTCGTTAAAATCTCCACAAACTAGCCAAGTCCATTGATTTTGTTAGCTATACTCCTCAAATTTTCCCATAATATCTTCCTATATCTAACAGTATTCTTAGCATAAATTATAGAGATATACCATTTAGGGAAGCTTGTACTAACCTCAATAGTGGCGTGGATTTCTTGTTCAGTTAGAACAAAAGGTTCAATGGTGATTTCTGAATTCCTCCAAAGCAAAGCAATCCCTCCAGAGTACCCCAAAGCTGGGACCTGAATTACATCAGTGAAATCTAGTGCATGTAAGATTTTATTATGATCCTCCATTCTTGTTTCAGTGAGAGCAAGAATTGTTGGGTTGTGAAATTCCATGAGTATGCGCATGTTCTTCATGAAATTACCATTGTTTGCACCCCCTACAGTTCCATAGTAAGATCTTCATTGATTGGGTTTCCTAAATGATGTGATTCCCTCTTGGCATTAGAGTAATTTCCAGGTTTATAGTTGATGATGAACTGCTTGCATTCCCAGTTTCCAGAGCTTGTTTGTCCATTATTGTTGGAATAAGTAGTGCCGCGTATTTCAGTGGCTCTTGGGAGTTGTAGCAACGTATGTTCAAGTCCACTTTGTTCACTTCGCGAGGGACTTTGATTAAAAACCTCTTTCTATACTTAGTAACATGTCTAGTATTAGTGGATTCTTCAAGTACAGAGTTTGGGTCAATGGATCTAGCATGCTTGGTGGCTCTTCTCTCGATGGTTGTGTCTGCGGGGTCTACATAGGGAATGATGGTACCCTCGTTTGTATCTCTGGGACTACTTGGTCTTCCATATTTTCGTCTTCCTCGTTGCTCATGTTGTCCTCATTCTGTTGACTTGGGTTTTTCATATCTATTATCTGTTGTAGCAACGAGTTCACGAAGGTATTCAATTGGTGAATAAGCGAGAGATGGTGGGAGTTCAAATTGGACAGTGGTGAAGGGAAGTGAAGTATGTGATAGAATTCCAGGGAGGTTAGTTCTTGGGTTAGCTCTAGTTGAGTCTATGCCAATCTTATCAGGCTGTTGGTTAGTCTCTCCTCTATTAGGGAAGGTAGTGGAGTGGGGTTGTTTTCGTTCTAGTTGAGGTCTAGAATTCCTTCCCAATTCGAGTAAGGTGATACTTGGACCGCATTCGGGAAGATCGCTAATAAGTGTGTTTTCATGGTCGAGTAATTCTGGTCGAAGGGTGTGAGTGGGTTTGTTAGGTTCTGAAATACAGGATTTCGTGGGATGTAGCTTGTCATTTCTGGTGGTTGATATGGCTCGAAAGGAAAAGGTGTCTGATACTATGGTTGGTGGTTCGGAAGAGGGGCTAGTTGAAAAGTGGGATTGTTTCCCATCAGTTGATGGGGGAGGGGTGGTTTGCTCGTTGGCAGAACGTTGTAGGATACTCTGTCGTAATTGGAGGTATGAATGGTTGTTGAATTGAGACATATTTAGTATTAGTTTGAGATTTTTTTGTAGGAGATAGTGACGTTGATGATAGTCTTTTAAAGAGATCATTTTGGTGATATGATTTATCAGGATCTATACTAGGTTGTACTTTCAGATTTCCTTGTACTACTTCATTGGTAGAGTATCGTGTGAAGTTTCCTATCATTGAAATCTTATTAGTATCAGAATTGGGGCTTGGGGAAAGTTTGGTTAACGAATTATAATTTGTGGAGTGGTTAGGAGAAGGATGGTCATTTGGTTCTTTCTCAAGGGTATTTTCATTTTCTAGTTTTGATTTGGTGGTTGGGATTGATTCAGTTTGAGGTGTACTATTAGTTGCATGAATTGGGGGATTTTGCTAGCATATTTTTACGATATTTGTGGAAATTTCCTCTTGAGTGACGGGGGTTGGTAGTTTGCAGGGTATGGATGTGGAGTTTTCTTTTGGACGTGTTTGTTTTGTTTTTTTTGTGATAGGGTTATTTTTGTCCACGTTTGCACTATATTTAACATTAAAGGAGAACTTGGATACCATACTTTGTACGTGGCTTGTACTCTCAAAATTCAGTGACGTGGTTGCTACCCCTCCTTAGGATCATGTGAAACTTTGTTTTGGCTTTGGTCATTTATTTGTGTATTAAATGTGTTCTGATTGTGTAAGTAATTGCTTTTCACGTGTGCAGGTTGTTCGTAGTTTGATCTTTTCCTTTTTTGTATTATACTGTTGTCCAGCCTTTGTCCTCATCTGTTTTTTTTTAGACTTTCTGTTGGCATTGAATAATCTGGTAGTTTAGTGCTTCTAGAAGTGGATGGGATATTGTTTGGTCTGTTGGGGGCATGAGTGTACTAAGTGTCCAAGTTTGCCACATAGGGTGCATAAGGGGGTAGATGGTTCGTATTGAATTTTTTGGAGGTGTTTTCCTATTAATATGTCGGTTGGGAGTGTTTTGGATAATGGAGCTAGGATACAAAGTCTGGCATATCTTCCTCTAGTTGTGTTTATTGTAACGGTATCTATTTTGAGGATTGTTCCTATTTGATTTCCTATTTGTTGGAGAATTTTGAGGTCGTAGTATTATGTCGGAAGTTTCGGAAGTCTTACCCATACTGTTGAAATGTCTATTTGAGTCATTGACAGGTTGAATTTTGGTTCCCATTTCCTGATAGATATGAACTGTGATCCTAGGCACCAAGGTCCTTGGTGTAGTATCTTTTCATAGGTTTCAGGTTTGGAAAGTTTTATGAGATAAAAGTCTTCGTTAAGGTCAATTAGATTTATTTTTTCGGTGAGTTACCGAAGAGCTTGGAGGCGGTTCTGGAAATAGGCGTATCCTATTCTCTTACCCACCAATTTGATGATTAGTGAGTATTTCCAGGGGAATAGAGTCTCTGTTTGTCGTTTGATGTTATTGGTATGAAGTTTGGGTGGTTATGGGGTTGTCTTGTTCATCTTGGAAGTTTATGTTGTCTAGACTTTGGGTAATATAGCTTACATCCGATTCATCAATTGAGGTTTGGAGGGATTCTAGAAAACTTACTTTGTGGGCTGGGGCTGGTGGGATTTCCTCTTCCTTTTGCTTCTTAGTGCTCCGATGCAGCAAATCCTCTTCCTAATCACTCATTTTCTGGTCTTCTTGGTTCATCTTCTTAGTATGTTTCAGTGAGAAGCTAGAGCATTTTTTTTAGTGAGAGAAGTAAATATAACATTTCTATAGTGTATTTAAGTAGACTCATATGTATTTGAGATACATAAAAATATATTGATAGTCACTCTCCTATCTCGCTCGCATATCTGGTTGGGATGAACAAAATCAAATCGAAAATCGCACCAAATAAACAATTTAGTCAAATCGAGAAAAAAACCCGACTATACTTGGATATTAGTTTGGTTTTAACTTTTGAAAGTCATCCAGAGACCAAACCAACAACCTAATATTATATCTATAATTTTTTAAATTTATTTTATACATAAAAATATTTACATTGATATAATTTATAAATATTTATATTGTTCATAGCTTTTATCTTTAATATATTATTTCAATTGATTTAGAATTTTGAATAATCCAATAAAGGTTTTAGTTCATAGATATAACTAACTCTAATGAAACTCATTTGAAAATCAAATCAATACTAATGCTAACAAAAATGAATTAATTCAACATTAAGAATTACAATAATTTTGAATATTTCTTCTTTAGTCTTACATTGGTACAATTAAAATACATAACCTAATTTTAATTTTTCTTTAATATTTAGTCGTGTAATTAATACTTATTAGACTTAGAGCCTATTTGACATTGCTGCTAAAAATAACTTATTTTTAGAAGCACTTTTTTAAAATGGCTTTCTAGAAAAGTGCTTCTGAAAATAATAATAATTTGTGTTTGGCTAATTCATTTGGAAAGTGTTTTTCAAAACCAAAATGCATTTGGCTAATCTTTTTTTAAAAATGCTTTCAAGTGTCTAATTACAAAAATAACGACTATTAATGTAACATTTCGCTATTTGAAAGAGCTAAAATTAGAAAGAACCATTTTTGGAAATAATGAAAATCTGAAATTTGGCAAGTTATATTAAGTATGAGTTTTGGGTCAATTCCAAACAACCATACCTCTCAGCACATGATGAGTTAGGTGAGCTACAAGATACTATATGAAATTTCTTGGAATAATCTTTTCAATGCCACCGAATTTGCTCATTTTCAAGTGGAGATATGCCCATTCGAAGTTGGGCTATCTAGATAAGAAAAGTTAACCGGATTTTAAAGGGGTATTTTGGACTTTTCCATATCCAATTAATTTATTTCATTTTTGGTAATTGAGTAGGGGTCTAAACTGAATTGGTTCAGTTTACGCACTCAAAATTACGCTAGGGTTTTAGAGAAAAGAACTCAAGAGGAGAAAAGAAGAGAAATGTCAAGATTCGTCGATTTCTTGAGGAATTGATTGTGGATTTTGCCAAGGATTTGATCCTACGAGGTATGTGAGTTCACATAGAGTTGGGTTCGTTCACCCACGCGCCAATCATGTTAATTTCAACGTTAAATTCATTCTAGAAAGTTGAAGGTTAATGTTCTTGATTTGTGTTCTTGAAATGACATTTGTTCTTGAGATTGGGAAGAGATTGATGAGTTCTTGAGGAAATCATGTTGATTTTAGGGTTGTGTTTAAGTAGATTCTTGTGTATATATATTGGGTATCTGAATCTAAAAAGAAATTGAGAAAAAGAATTGAAATTAGTCGAGTTAAGACCAGAAAATAAGAAGAAAAATTTGTCGGATTTACCTGGGGAGATCTGGCGCGACGTCTGCCAAAAAGTAGTCTCTGAACTTCAGGGGCTGGCTCTTCGTGCCAGCAGTTTGCCGAAGTCGTCCGTCCCCACCCGTTTTTCATCGTTTAGCCCGTCTAAGTCCTTTTAAAGTGTACTAACACTTCTTATCGATTTTAATTATTCTAAATGACTTCTAAACATCTAGAAATCATCCATAAACATGAAACATAACCTTGAATCCATAAATTCAAATTCAAGGAAAGTAAAGAGCCAAGTTTAGAGAGTTCTTAGGGGTTGTTTGGTACAAAAATGAATAACACAGGGATTAGTAATGCATGGATTAGTAATACATGGTTTATTTTTATCAAGTGTTTGGTTCATTGTTTCCAACCCCATCTTGTGTTTAGATTAAAATTCTTCAAAAATCTTTTTTTCAATTATACCCTTGAATTATTATGTAATTGTATCAAGATAGATAATTGCCGGAAAGTATTATTTTTTATGACCTACTAACTAGTTACGAGAAGAACAATTTTGTTGTCATGTTTCCAATCTTCTACTTGAATTATTAGAGGATAAATAATTTTCATCTTAATAAATTGATCACTCACAAAATGTCAATTTTCAATTGAAAAAGGATAAAAACCATCTACTTTAAAAATTAAAAAAGACGGTCAACAATGGTAAAATTGAATAAATCATCTACATTTACACATAAAAATTGCAAGTTATAGTTTTAATATGTATGTAATTTTTTAAATTGTTCAAAATACAAATAATTAGTGATAAATTTGCCATTTAATTAGTAAATGTTAAATAATTCACATTTCAAATTTGTATTGATTTGTATTGGATATATTTAGTAACAAACAACTCTCTCTAAATAATTTGTAAGCTAATTTATTTAGATTAATTTACTAGTACAAATATAAAACATAAAAATAAGAAAATGAACAAAATAATTAAAATGATTTGAGCGATATTTTTGTCTTTATATAGACCTATCCCATGGTATTATATCATATGTATTACTAATACCTTCTAATACCTCCAAATGGAAGGTATTAGTAATAAATCCTATAATACCAGGTAGGATGTATAACTAATCCTTCGATTAGTTATACATAGGCTCAAATTTCTACCAAACATAGTACTAAATAATACCATACATAACACATGGACTATTTCTTTTAATACGGCCTACCAAATGACCCCTTAGAGTCTTTTCAAAAGTTTTTTGCAAATAATTTAAACTTGCATGTTTAAAGACTTGAGTTTTGAGTTAAGTAAAAAGTAAAGAGTGAAGCTCATTTCTTCAAAAGAGTATATGGGGATTATGTATTCTCAAATAGTAAATGTTTTCACATTTAAACAAGAAAGGAAACATCGATTTCCAAAAGAGACTTTGAGCTAGTTTTCAATAAAGAGCAAATGCTTTCACAATTAAGCAAGAAAGGAAACACTGATTTCCAAGAGAGCCTTTGGGCTACTTTTTGAGCAATTATCTCAAATCACAAAAAGAGTTATGTTTTTAAACAGATGAGCTAGTATATTTTTGGAGTAGTATTGAACAGCGATATGAGGGAGAGTTCAGACAACTCTCACCCCCCATAAACCATGTAGCCATCATGGGTAGAAAATGGTCATACTTTTTACATGATTCCTTAGTGATTTTTAGCATAGACTAGTGGATCAACTTAGTAGTTAGGTTCTATACCCCTGGCAAGGTATAGGACGGCCCTGGCAGCGTGAGCTAAAACGTTGTATCATCACATAGCTCTTAAATGATGGTTGTCGGTTAGAGAAACTCGCACATAAGTATTTTGTATTCTTATATACACAATGTTAATTGTATTTTTATATACAATCAGAGTTTATATCGTATCTTTGCATACAACCTGAGGTACTAATTGTTATCCATGTTTTAAAATCTTTTCTTTATATTACTTCATATTACTGCTTTATATTGAAATGAGTTAAGTTGAGTTGAGTTGAGCCCAGGTATGTTCTTTCAGTTCCTTTCAAGCTTATGCCTTGTTTTAGAATTCCACTCATATGCTCATACATTTAATGTACTGATGTCAATTGGCCTGCATCTTTTTATGATGCAGATACAGGTAACCAAGATCAACATCCAGCGCATCGTTGATTCTAGTTGAGCTTTAGAGTTGTTGGTGAGCATCCTTGCTTTCACAGGACCGCTTTTTATTACCTTATCATTTTTTTCATTAGGATGTCATGGGTCTTGTCCCGAAGTACATCTCAGTTGTTAGAGGCTTCATAGATAGTTAGTTGATGTTAGTTCTTTAGTCTTTCCATTCATGTTTTGATGTTTGAGACTTTAGTGCCATTTTGGCTAGTGAATGTTTCGATATACATTCTAAGTTATCTATTGAGATTTTAGTTTACTTTTTAAATTATTTTTATCATGAGTTAGTCTTCCACTAAGAGTTAAGTTAGGCCAAGGGTTCGCTGGGGACAACAATGGTTCTCGAGTGATAGTCCCGCCTAGGGTATAGGCTCGGGGTGTGACAAACTTGGTATCAGAGCACAGAGTTCAAGAGTCCTAGGAAATCTATGAAGTCGTGTCTGTAAAGTCCTAATTATCGGTGTGAAGTGTGCCACATCTATAATTAGGAGGTTGCGACACTTAGGAACTATCTCACTTCTTTCATATTCATTTCATGCGATATAGTTTATCTCGAAAAAGTTTCTTCTAATTCGTTCTTGTGCGTGTCTTTCACATCATGCCTCTACGAAGAGCTGTCAGAGGTTGTCCCGCTAGAAGGAATGTTACACCACAGAATCAAGGGGTACCTAATACACCATAAGTGCAACCCAGGGAGAGGTCACCAATGCTGAGTTCCTTGAAGCTATCCGAATGTTAAGCCAAGCTGTGACCAATCAAGTTGGATAGAGAGAGAATCGTCAGAAAGTGACTGATACTTTAAGGATCCGTGAGTTCTTAAGGATGAATCCTCCAAGTTTCACTTGTTCAAGTGTCACTGAGGATCCAGAAAACTTTGTTGAGGAGCTTCAGAAGGTTTTTGAGATTATGCATGTTGCTGATGCTGAGAGGGTGGAATTAGCTGCATACCAAATGAAGGGTGTCACTAGAATCTGGTTTGATCAATGGAAGAAGATTCCAGCTGAGGGTGCACCACTTGTGAGTTGGGCTTTGTTTGAAGAGGACTTCTTGGGGCATTTCTTTCCTCGAGAACTGAGAGAAGCAAAGGTACGATAGTTCATCACTCTTAAGCAGGATTTTTTAAGTGTTCTTGTGACAGTCTAAAGTTCACACAACTTTCCCGCTATGCTCCGGAGATGATTACTAACATGAGAAGCGGGATGAGTTTGTTTGTTGTCGGGTTGTCTCGTTTGTCTAGTAGGGAAGGCAGGGTAACTATGCTGATAGGATATATGGACATAGCAAGGCTAATGATCCATGCACAACAAGTTGAGGAAGATAAGCTGAAAGATAGAGAGGAATTCTGAAACAAGAGAGCTAAGATAGGGAATGAGTCCGGACAACAAAAGAGCAATATCAACCAGTCATCTTTAAAACAAAAACAAAAGGGACCTGCTCCATCATCGGCTAGTGCACCTGCACCAAGGAACAAATGTGAGTACAATAGTCAGAATTCACATAATTTCAGAGCTAGACCTGCGCATTCACAAAGAAGTATGGGACAAGGGGGTTCTAAGAATCCTGCATGTGCTAAGTATGGTAGGAGCCACTCAGGGGTGTGTTGTGATGGCTCCACTGATTGCTTCAAGTGTGGTCAGAACAATCATTTTATGAGAGAGTGTCCTAAGAACAAGCAATGTAATGATAATGGGGGTAATAGAGCCCAATCTTTTTCAATTGCTCCACCAGACAGAGCTGCATCTAGAGGAGCTACTTCAGGGGCAGGCGAAGGAGGAAATCGTCTTTATGCTATCACTAGTCTTCAAGAGCAAGAGGATTCGCCAAATGATGTCACTGTATGATCCAAGGCTTTAACTTTGATGTTTATGCTTTGCTCGATCCAGGAGTGAGTTTATCCTTTGTAACTCCCTATGCTGCGATGAATTTTGATGTTCTTCCCAAGAAACTTCTTGATCCCTTCGGTGCTATACACCTGTTGGTGAGTCTATTCTAGCAGAGAGAGTCTATCGTGATTGTACCATTTTCGTCAATCACAAGAGCACCAAGGCTGACTTAGTTGAGTTAGATATGGTAGATTTTGATGTCATTCTAGGTATGGACTGACTTCATGCATGTTATGCCTCAGTTGATTGTAGAACTCGAGTTGTTAAGTTCCAGTGTCCTAATGAGCCAGTTATAGAGTGGAAGAGTAGTCCAGCAGTGTCTAAGGGTCGTTTCATTTCATACCTAAAGGTGAGAAATTTGGTTTCCAAGGGGTGTGTCTATCGCTTAGTATGAGTTAATGAATTTAGTGTGGAGATACCTCCTATTCAGTCAGTTCCAGTAGTAAAAGAGTTCCAAAAGCCTCTCCAGGTGATCTTCCCAGATTTCCTCCTGAGAGAGAAATAGACTTCGATATAGATATTCTTCCTGATACTCATCCTATATCTATTCCGACATATAGAATGGCACTAGCAGAGTTAAAAGAGCAGTTGAAAGATCTCCTAGAAAAAGGTTTTATTTGACCAAGTGTATCACCTTGGGGTGCTCCGGTCTTGTTTGTGAAGAAGAATGATGGTTCCCTTAGAATGTGTATAGATTACCGTCAGTTGAATAATGTTACTATCAAGAATAAGTATCCTCTTCCGAGAATTGGTGATCTCTTCGATCAACTTCAGGGTGCCACTTCTTTCTCTAAGATAGACCTCAGATCTAGCTACCATCAGTTAAGAGTGAGGGAATGTGATATTCCAAAGACAGCTTTCAGGACCCATTATGGTCATTATGCAATTCTGGTCATGTCGTTCGGTTTAACTAATGTGACTGCATCGTTCATGGACCTTATGAATAGAGTATTAAAGTCTTATTTAGATATGTTTGTTATCGTATTCATTGATGACATACTAATCTATTCGATGAATGAAGAAGATCATGCTAGTCATCTCAGAATAGTTCTCCAAACTCTAAAGGATAGAGAGTTGTATGCCAAGTTCTCTAAGTGTGAGTTCTGGCTTGAGTCTGTAGAATTCTTAGGTCACATTATTTCCAGTAATGGAATTAGAGTTGATACTCAGAAAATAGAGGCAGTGCAGAATTGACCTAGACCCACGTCTCCAATCGATATTAGGAGTTTCTTGGGGTTGACTGGATATTATAGAAGATTTGTCAAGCGGTTCTCATCAGTTTCATCTCTTTTGACTAAGTTAACTCAGAAAATAGTGAAGTTTCAATGGTCTGAAGCTTATGAGAAAAGCTTTCAAGAATTGAAACTAGGTTGACTACTGCCCTAGTATTGACCTTACCAGAAGGTACGCAAGGTTTTGTTGTATATTGTGATGCGTCCAGAGTTAGTTTGGGTTGTGTGTTAATGCAGAATGGTAAAGTTATAGCTTATGCCTCTAGATAGCTGAAGGTTCACGAGAAGAACTACCCAACCCATGATCTAGAGTTAGTTGCCGTAGTATTTGCTTTAAAAATATGGCGTCACTATATTTATGGTGTTCATGTGGATGTGTTCACCAATCACAAGAGTCTCCAGTATGTGTTTAGTCAGAAAGAGATTAATCTAAGACAGAGGAGGTGGTTAGAGTTACTCAAGGATTATGACATGAGTATTCTATATCACCCAGGTAAGGCTAATGTTATTGTTGATGCTTTGAGTAGGTTGTCTATGGGTAGTACCGCCCATGTTTAAGAAAAAGAGAGAGAGTTAGCAAAAGATGTGTACATACTTGCACGATTAGGAGTTCGATTGATGAATTCTAATGGATGAGGAGTGGTGGTGATGAGTGAGGCTGAATCATCATTAGTGTCAGAGGTGAAAGAGAAGCAAGACCAAGATCCTATTTTGCTTGAATTGAAGGCAAATGTTCATAAGCAAAAAGTAATGGCTTTTGAACAAGGGGGAGATGGTGTATTAAGGTATCAAGGTAGGTTGTGTGTACCAAGGGTGGATGAACTCCAAGAGAGGATCATGGAGGAAGCTCATAGCTCCAGATATTCTATCCATCTGGGTTCCACAAAGATGTGTCGTAACTTGAGAGAAGTATATTAGTGGAAAAGTATAAAGAAAGGTATTACTGAGTTCATTGCTAAATGCTCGAATTGTCAATAAGTTAAAGTAGAGCACCAAATGCCCAGTGGTATTGCTCAGAATATATAACTTCCGGAATGAAAGTGGGAGATGATCAATATGGACTTCATTACTGGTTTGCCATGGTCTCGCAGGCAACACGATTCTATTTGGGTGATTGTTGATCGAATGACAAAATTAGCCCACTTTTTGCCGGTAAAGATTACTCATTCAGTAGAAGATTATGCTATGTTATATATCCAAGAGGTAGTAAGACTTCATGGAGTTCCAGTTTTGATTATATCAGATAAAGGTGCACAATTTACTATACAGTTTTGAAAGTCATTCTAGAAAGGTTTGGGTTCAAAGGTGAACTTGAGTACTTCTTTTCATCCTCAGAAAGATAGTCAAGCAGAACACACTATTTAGACTTTAGAAGATATGTTGAGAGCTTGTGTGATTGATTTCAAGGATAATTGGGATGATCACCGACCTCTCATCGAGTTTGCTTACATCAATAGTTACCACTCTAGCATCCAAATGGCTCCCTATGAAGCTCTTTATGGGAGAAGATACAGATCTCTCATTGGATGGTTTGAAATTGGTGAAGCTTGGTTGATAGGACCAGACCTAGTTCATCAAGCTATGGCAAAGGTGAGAGTTATTCTAGAGAGGTTGAAAACAGCGCAGAGTCGTCAGAAATCTTACACTGATGTTGGGAGAAGGGACTTAGAGTTTGAAGTAGATTATTGAGTATATTTGAAGGTTTCACCCATGAAGGGTGTTATGAGGTTTGGTAAAAAGGGGAAGCTTATTCCCCGGTATATTGTTCCTTACAGAATATCCAAGAGGATTGGTAATGTAGCTTATGAGTTGGAGCTACCGCAAGAGTTAGCAGCAGTTCATCCAGTGTTTTATATTTCGATGTTGAAGAAGTGCATGGGTGATCCTTCACTTATCACACCTACTAAGGATATTGGTATTAAGGATAGCTTAACTTATGAGGAGATCCCAGTTCACATTCTAGATCGTCAGGTTTGCAAATTGAGAACCAAGGAGGTAGCTTCAGTTAAGGTCTTATGGAGAAATCAGTTTATTGAAGAAGACACTTAGGAAGCTGAAGAGGATATGAAGAAAAGATATCCACATCTCTTTGAGTCCGGAGAAATCCCAGATCAAGGTACTAATTCTCTTCTTAGTACTCTTTAATTGGTATATTGAATGTGTTAGATTTGCTTGTTGGGTGTTTGAGCTAAATGTTAGATATTACTCCCTTAGTCTACTTAGAGTGATATCATTCGAGAACGAATGTTCCCAAGGGGGAGATATTGTAACATCCCGCTATTTGAAAGAGCTAAAATTAGAAAGAACCATTTTTGGAAATAATGAAAATCTGAAATTTGGCAAGTTCTATTAAGTATGAGTTTTGCGTCAACTTCAAAAGACTATAACTCTCAGCACATGATGAGTTAGGTGAGCTACAAGATACTATATGAAAGGTCTTGGAATTATATTTCTAACGCCATCGAGTTTGCTCATTGTCGAGTTTGTATGAGAGAGATATGCCCGTTCAAAGTTGGGCTTCCTAGATAAGGAAAGTTAACCGGATTTTAAAGGGGTATTTTGGACTTTTCCATAACCAATTAATTTATTTCTTTTTTGGTAATTAAGTAGGGATCTAAACTGAATTGGTTCAGATTAGGTACTCAAAATTACGCTAGGGTTTTAGAGAAAAGAATTCAAAGGGAGAAAAGAAGAGAAAGGTCAAGATTCGTCGATTTCTTAAGGAATTGATTGCAGATTTCGCCAAGGATTCGATCATACGAGATATGTGAGTTCACATAGCATTTGGTTCGTTCACCCACGCGCCAATCATGTTAATTTTAGCGTTAAATTCGTTCTACAAAGTTGAAGGTTAATGTTCTTGATTTGTGTTCTTGAAATTGACTTTTGTTCTTGAGATTGGGATGAGATTGACGAATTCTTGAGGAAATCATGTTGATTTTAGGGTTGTGTTTGAGTAGATTCTTGTGTAAATATATTGGGTATCTTAATCTAAAAAGAAATTGAGAAAAAGGATCAAAATTAGTCGAGTTAAGACTAGAAAACGAGAAGAAAAATTTGTCGGGTTTACCTGGGGGAGAGCTGACGTGTTGATACACCACCAGGGCTGGCGTGGCGCGCCAGTACTGCACCAAAAAGCAGTCTCTGAACTTCAAGGGCTGGCGCCCCGCGCCAGCAGTGTGCCCGGGTCGTCCGCCCCCACCCGTTTTTCGTCGTTTAGCCTGTCTAAGTCCTTTTAAAGTGTACTAACACTTCCTATCGATTTTAACTATTCTAAATGACTTCTAAACATTTTGAAATCATCCATAAACATGAATCATAACCTTGAATCAATAAATTCAAATTCAAGGAAAGTTAAGAGCCAAGTCTAGAGAGTTCTTAGAGTCTTTTCAAAAGTCTTTCGCAAATCCTTTAAACTTGTTTTAAGAATTGACTTTTGAGTTAAGTAAAGAGTAAAGAGAAAAGTTCATTTCTTCAAAAGAGTATATGGGGACTATGTATTCCCAAAGAGTAAATGTTTTCACATTTAAACAAGAAAGGAAACACCGATTTCCAAAAGAGCCTTTGAGCTAGTTTTTAGTAAAGAGTAAATGCTTTGACAGTTAAGCAAAAAAGCAAACACTGATTTCCAAGAGAGCCTTTGGGCTAGATTTTGAGCAATTAGCTCAAATCACAAAAAAGTTATGTTTTTAAACATATGAGCTAGTATATTTTGGGAGTAATATTGAGCACTGATATGAGGGAGAGTTCAGACAACTCCCAACCCTCATAAACCATGTAGCCATCATGAGTAGAAAAGGGTCATACTTTTAGATGATTCCTTAGTGACTTTTAGCATAGACTAGTGGATCCACGTACTAGTTAGGTTCTATACCCCTTGCAAGGTATAGGACCGCCCAGACAGCATGAGGCAAAACGTTGTTTCATCACATAGCTCTTAAGTGTAATGACCTGGAAGGTCATTTTTGAGATTTTTTATAAAATTAGTGTTTTACCCTTCTTTGATAGTTGCCTCAAGTAATTTTTATTAGTTGGTGAAGTTGATTTTAAAATTTTGAACTATGCGATAACTACAATTATTTAAATAGCGGGTAAATTTCAAATATTTAATTTTAGTAATTATTTAATGGGTCAAGTCCTTGATTTATTAAACACCCTATACTATTTCATCCATATTTATTTAAAATAAGTTACTAGGGTTTGTCACATTTAATACACAATTTTTTTAATTGGATAAAAGAAAGAAAAAGAGAAAGGAGACGGAGAAACTTACCTGTAGACGACGAAAGCAGCCACAAAATCTTCATCAGGCAAAACAGTAAGGCGTCTAATTCATATATTGACTTATGTCGTATTTTAATGATTATTAATATAATGTTGGTTGTGAAAGAAAGTATGAAAATTGAATAGGAAAAGTTGAAACAAAGTCAGTGGCGTATGTATTGAAGTTAGGGTAAGAATATGGTTGATTTCTAATGCCTAATCATTGTCCAATGATGACCTAATCATTGGACAATGTTGGCCTAATCATTGGACGTGATTGTGGAGCTAATAGCTTAGTGAATTAATGTTTATAGTTGAACATTATAAATATGTTAATCTGCAAATTGTTCTGAGGCACGTCACTGATATTTAACATTAGTTAATTATCTTGATATCACGTTATGATTCAAGTTTTGATATAATGAGATAGGTAATTAATTATTCAGTGTATTATATTATATGAAAATTATTAGGATGGTATTATTTGGAGAAATTGATACTTAACCCTAGGCTTGAAACTTGAAAAATATGATAATTGAAATGTTAATTGGCATCAAAATCGGGAGGTTGATTATAAATTCGAATGAGTTTTGGGTCTAAGCTAGACCTATAGTAATATGAGTGTTGTTAGTTTCAAAATCTTATTGTGATATTAATGTGAATAGATTGCTTTGAGTTGAAAGTACAGCGAAAAGGAAAGACTCAAGTTCCGGAGTGATTGTTCGATTATTTGAGGAAAGTGGATTTCTAAACTCTTGTTAAGTGCATAGAGTCGTGTATTTCCTTGTGGTATGTGTTGGGGAGTAATGGGACTTGGTGATGGGTTGAGCTATCCATGTTGAATAATTCTAACGCTGAAAAAGGGATAATAAAAGGTAATGTGATTAACTGTTGGTGTGTGATGTGTTGAGAATGATTTTGAAAGGCTTATTGATTCATTGTTGATGTTGTATCATGATTGTGTTGTGTGAATTGTGCAAAGTTATGAAAATGGCCATCTCTTCATTATTTGTGTGAACACGTCATTTGCATTGTTCTGAGACATGGTTGTGACAAGTGTTATGTGAATTGAGAAAGAATAAGAAATTAAAGAGGATGTACCATTTCGCGGGACGTATCGCGCTCTGCGATGGATACTATATATCGAGGGACATATCGCGCGCCGTGATGGATACTATTATCAAGGGACGTGTCGCGTGCCGTGACGGATGCATGGACATATATGTCCCCCATGAGTCTCGGACTGAGAGACGACGAGTGTGTATCATTAGGTCAGCCATGCATCACTATACTTGTCACGACCCAAGCCTAGGGCCTAGACGTGACATGGCGAATGAGGAACCCGAAGGAACCCCAAACAAGCCTCTCAAACTTGTCATCACACTTCATCGGTCGCGGAAGTACATTCAACATTAATTAACGGG
>JAJOOF010022308.1:0-23122 GCA_029582545.1 Solanum lignicaule | reverse complement strand
AAAAAAAAAAAAAAACAAATTGGCCGAGCATTTAGCACATAAATCTCAAGTTGGCCTTTAGATTTTAATTAACATGCTTGCAAACACAAATAAAGGTGAAAGGTCACATGCTATGTATCTGACATACAAACAAATTAACAAGTAGTAGAATAACACTTAGAGAGGGTAGAAAAATTATGGCCATGCAGATTTTATTAATTGGTTTTAAAATATAGCATAAAAGCAATCATAGATGCTGAAAAACTATCTTTAGAGCAGTAGCAGATTAGATTATTAATGTAGAAATTTATTTTAAATGGCAGTCAGTTTATTAGATGCAAAAATTCAGTAGATGATTTTAAGTGGCAAAACAGTTAATTATGATGCAGAGGTTAATATTTAAAGCAGTTTTGAATTAGGGCAGCAAGTAGCAGATGCAGAAAATGATTTAGTAGCTGGTTTTAAGTGCCAAGACGATACGTTACAATGCAGAAAGTTAATTATTTTAGTAAGGTTTTAATCAGGCAGCATGTATTTAAAGTAGCAGATGCAGAAATTTATTTTAAGTGGCAGTCCATTTGTTAGATGCAGTAATAATTAATCGGGCAAATTTAATAAGGGTGGATTAATTTTAAGCAGTTCAAATTTATTCAGAAAATATTACCAAGCTGATTTAACTGTTAATGCAGAAAGATAATTAATCATGATGCAGAAATTACTTAACATTGAGCAGAAAATATTCATAACAGATTTATTTCAAAGTTAAAAACATGTTGAAAATTACTAGAAGCCTATAGACATGCTATCTAAGTGATTATTATGCTGAAATTTTATTAGCAGCCTAAAATTAATTAAGACTTGATTTATTAACTGACAAGTTTAAGTTCTTAATGCATGCAAGAATTGTTTAAACCAATTAATTAACATTGATTTTATTAGTTAAGCCCAATAGGCATGGTTTCTATTTTCACTTACTACAAATAAATTATCTGAACAATACTAAATTATCCATTTGTCATAAATAATAGGGGGATGGTTGGAAACAAGCAAGACAAGCAGAGGTAAAGACAATTATTATTTTACTATACTATTATATTCTAATAGGTGATTACGTAGATTCAAAATTTATTTAATATGTAATTAATGAACATCGAGAATGAGTGACCAGTCATAGAACATGCTTATAATTTAGACAACACTTAATATTTATTAGATCATTTTTTTTTGTTTTAATTAGATGTAGAGTGAAGAATGAACAAGCAATTAAATCACTCCTATAGGCATGCTTTCTATCAACAAGTAGGCTGTGATAATATAACAAGTAGCACGTAAACCCCCTCCTCTTTAGACGATCCCCTAAATATTTCACATATATGCTAGAGTTAGAGTTATACAAATATTAGAAACCGAATAAAAGCGGAAAAAGTAAATGACATAATACATATCCAAAACAAACTATAAAACAGAAAATAATTCATTCAAAATTCAACCCCCAAGCACTCTTCAATTTCTTGAAATTTAAGTTCAAAACCTGTTAAACACAATATACCAAAGGCAAGATCATAGAATAATAATAACTATATAGATAAAACATAAAAGTTATTTACAACAGACACAAAATTTCAAACAATTCATAAAACATATAAGATCACCATTAAGAAAGAAGGGATAAGAAAACTAACCTGGATGTTTCCTTTTATTTGTTTCAAACATACAACCATATTCAAAATAATGCGGAACAAAGATTAAGCTAATGGAAGAAACAACTAACCAGTTAAAGCAGAATATTTATCAGCAATGAAGTAAACTTAATCTGATACTCGACCCGAACACATCAAAAATTGAGTAGAGAAACACTTAGAATGTTCACCAATTTTTAAAACTTTAGAATAGAGAGCATTTATGCTCTTGTTGGAATGTGTAAGCATGTTGAAGTGTCTAAGAATGAATGAAAGGGCATTATTTATAATGGGAGAAGGGTCAGCCAAATTAAAGAAAAGAATTGATTTTAGGTCAATCAAATATATATATTTCCTTAACAAGTAGAGAGTAAAAATCAATACAATTCTTTTACCTTAATCAAATATCACTTTTCTAAAGATACAACATGTAAGAATATATTTAAAGTCAATCAAGGTAAAAGAATCATTTAAAGATGTCAATAATTTATTAAAATTCTCAAGGAATCCGCAATTTCGCCTGAAATTCTAGAAAATTAAGAGACTTACCAAATACTTTCAATATTACAAATCAATCACAATATACCAATATATACTTACCATAACACATTCACAAGTCAAGGATTTCAATTAATTAATTTAGAATATAATTACCCTATGCAGTCAAACGCTAAATTTCAAAAGCGTATCAACACCAAAAATCACACTCAGCAGATTTACGGAGAACTGGAATCGAATTAGTATACAATGTTGTTTCAACAAAGCTAAAATACACATGCTTCCAGAGTTCGGAAAATCAACAAGAACAGTCCATAAGATCAAGCAAATCACAATTTATCTTATGCTTAAAACAAAATCATGCTTAGAACGATATTTCAGAGAGATAATAAAATTCCACATGGAGCAGTCATGCAATCACAGATTTATAATAAGAATAAGCAATTTAAGAGAATAATAAAACAAGAACGAACTCACACATATCCGTTTAGATCTGCTTTTTCTGAGACGACCAGAACCTTAGGCTGACTTCACCCACGGTGTGCTTGTTGTTGTTTCTCACCGAAAAGAGAGAAAAAATGAGGCGAAGTTGTTTCGTCGGTCGGAGCTGCTGTTGTTGGCGTGTTGTTTGTCAGTTTCTCACTGGCGAAAGGAGGAGAAGAGGAAGGAGAGGATGACACTTCCTCTCGCTGGCAACTGCTGCCATCCTTGCTGGTGTTGCTGGCAGCTTTTGCCGGAGCTGCTGCTGTTTGGAGCTGGTGGTCATTCTGCCTGACGGGAGGAGAAAAGGAAATGAAGAAGAAAGAGGGAAGAGAGGGGAAAGAGAGAAAGAATAATAGGCGAGGGAAGAGAGAGGGTCGTTGGTCGAAGCTGGGAGAGAATAGAGAGGGTGCTCGTCGAAGCTGGCTTTGCCGGCGCCATTGTTGCTACCGCTGGAGGAGAAAATCGGAGAAGAGAGTGGGAGGGTGTGGCGGCTGTCGGAGCGAGAGAGAGAAGAGACGAAGAGAATGAATATCATTTTAGGGTTTGGTCTTTTCAATGTTGAAATAGGAAAGATTTAGGGAATTATATCTTGATCGTTGGATTAGATACGGATGAAGGGTAAAGATTGAATATTCTAAACTGAATCAAAAGATGAACAAGTGAGATTGAGTCTTGAAGTTTGATGAATTATAATGGACGGATGAGATTAGATTGTGAATTGGAGTCTTGAAAATTAGAATGAATTGGCTAAATTGAAATAGAAAATCTAGAATTGAAATGAAAGGTTGGCTATAATTGAAATACAATTGGAATTGAATCGGCTAGAATTGAAAGAAATTATAATAGAATAGGCTAAAATTTAAATGATTTGGAAGAAAATTAAAGAAAGGCTATTAAATTAATAAAATACTACACATATATTATAATATTTCACATAATAAAACACACCAAAATTTTAAAAATATTTACTAAATAAGTAAAATAATTATTTCGAGTTTAACTATCGATAAAAATAATAATTTAATAATAATGAAAATATTTTAATAATAATTACAATATCTTTATAAATCATGCATACTAAAATATATAATTTTTGGACAAAATCGATTAAAATTTTAAAACTCGAAATTTTTTTAAAAAATACTTATTTAATCGAATAAGACTTCCGAAAGGGTTAAAGGTCAATCAAAATTGGGTGTCAACAATGATCGCCAAAGCCACTTGCCGAGTGGCTTTTTAGCTCTCCAAAAGTTCCAGCAGGCCAGTCCTTGGACAAAGATAACTCGGCAATTAAAAGGGTGAGTCGGCGAACCGCCGGCTGGATCGGCGAAGGAAGTTCTGATTGCCTAAAGTCACAGAATGGAAGTGTGGAAAAGCCAAGTCAAGAAGACGATGAAGGGAGAACTCGGTGAGTCACCGATTTGATCGGCGAAGCTCGACTTACTTCGGCGAGTGGCTCCGAAACTAAAAATCTGGAAGAGTATAAATGTGATTTTAAAAAGAGAGTTCAGGAGTTCTAAAGTTTTTTGGGCGATAGTTTTGAGTTTTTGAGAGTTCCTACATTGGGTTTTTATCCCTAACACTGTTCTTTAAGTTTTTGAGTAGATTTTTAGGGTTTAATTGTTTTTTAAGTCAATTCAAGCAATGGAAAACTTAGTTGCTAATTATTTCTTTCTCTTTACTATGTGTAGCTAAAACCCCCATTCTTGGGGGTGTGATTATGTGATTGAATGCTTCAATTAGCTTATGGGTTATTGATTTAATTGTTGATTTGAAGTGGGTTCAATTAATAGTTGAGTTTTAATTAATGAATTGTAGTTGCAAATGCAATTGTAGCATAGTATTCTAAGCTTTCTTGAGAAAGAGGTTTTAGAGTTAAAACTACTAATAGAAGTTTTAGAGTTAAAACTACTAATTGATGATTGTAGTGATTGGGTTATCGTGGACTTAGCTTGACAAAGTGGGTCTAAATTCAATTCTACCAATCTAGCTTGACAAAGTGGGTCTAAATCCAATTCTACCAATCTAGCTTGAAAGAGTAGATTAATTGAGGTATTGGATTGTTTATCTTTGTTATGCTTGTCGAGGTTCGAGATAACTCGCTTGATTCATGATAGTTGATTGAGAAATGTCTATTGCACCTAAAGCCTATCATACCCACTAAGATTCAATGACTTTTAGTAAATATTAATCACCCATATAGCGAAATTGGTGTTCAATTGATCACATCCCCAAGGATCCCTCTCTCCTTGATTACCCCATGTATTCGTAGTTGTAAATTGTTCACTCTAATCCCCACAATTAACATTATTTGTCAAACCCCTACCATTTACTTTAATTGCTTTGAAAATGTCTACTTCTACAATCGATTAGAACAATCCTTTCACTTTGTAATTGAATTCTTTACTGTATCACTCCCTAAGGGATCGACCCCATCTCTTTGTTGGGTTTATACTTGATTGCGACCGCCTACACTTAGAATCGTATGAAGTGTAGTTGAGCGTTATAAAAAATGGTGTCGCTTCCAGGGAGTGGTGTTTAGAATTCTTTTAGTGAAGTATAGTTGTGAACTGATTTTGTTGTAGTTGAATCAACATATTTTTATGTTTTGTTGGCTGCTCTTGAACATGTGAAGAGATGAGTGTTAACGGGAGCAATGCTAGCCAACTTGGCCACAATGATGACATCGGTAACTTGAACGATGTCAATGAAGATCAGCTGGGAGGTGCGGATGCTATTTGATTGCCTCTGGTTGTGGGAAATGCGGTGTTCCATGTAACTAGCACTATGTTGCAGCTGTTGCAAATAAAGGGTCTATTTGAAGATCTGGCTATGGAGGATCCTCATGACCACATTCGAAACTTTGTGGATGTGTGTGAGCCATTTTCTTTCAAGAACATCTCTCAGGAGTCAGTCCAACTTTGTTTGTTCCCCTTTTCTCTAATGGGGGAGGCAACGAAGTGGTTGGCTGAGTTACCAAGGGACTCGATCACTTCTTGGGAGGAACTCTATGATGCATTTTATGTAAGGGTTTTCCCTCCCTCGAATATGTTGACATTGGGAGATAATATTCAGAACTTTAAGAGAGTAGATGGTGAACTGATTCATGTGACGTGGCTGAGGGTTCAGAAGTTGTTGCTCCAATGTCCAACTCATGGAATCCCGAATAATGTGTTGCTACAATATTTCTACCAGACTCTAGATTTAGTCAACAAGGGTGTTGTTGACCAGCTTGTTCGAGGAGGAATTATACAACAACCATTTGAAATAGCATCTACTCTCCTTAATGAAATGACAAAAATCAACTGTGGTTGGTACACTAGAGAGGACCAAGTGTCTCATTTGAACTTCAGGTTGATAAAAGAACAAATCGAAAAGGACCAAGAGCGGGATGCAAAAATGGCCAAGATGATGACCCAAATGGACCTATTGTCAAAAAACGTCATGAGTAGTGGTTCTAAGGTTGTGCATGCGATTGGAGTAAATGGAGTGAATCCTAATGAAGAACAATTTGAAGCTATGTACAATGCGGAAGTTCACTTCTTAACAAATCAAGGAGGAGGTTTCTGCCCGAACTATCCAAGGTCGGGTGGAAACCAAGGCTAGAATAGGGATCGTGATGACGGTTGGAGAGATCGAGATAGAGAATGGTGTGACTGTGGTACAAATTTGAGAGAGCAGAATGGTGACAAAGAGAGATATATACCTTCCCATGAGTGTCAAAAGCCAAAAGAGCAAAGGGCTGATCCTGAAATTTCCCGCACTGAAGATATGCTTGCACGCATTCTCAACAAAGTGGAAGGATCGGACAAAGTGCTAGAGGAAATGAAAGATGACGTCTCATCTCTGAACCAAATAGTTACCTCACATTCGGTATCGATTAAGCAACTAGAAGAACAAATGGGACAAATCTCAACTCATTAAATCCAAGACTAAAAGGAAGTTTATCGAGTGATACCATGGTCAACCCAAAGAATGAAGTTTGAAAGCATGTCTTCGTCATGCCACAACGTTAAATAAGGCGCTTCTTGGGAGGCAACCCAAGTTTTTAGTTTTTATTGCTATTGTTTGAATAACGGGTGTTAGATGTGCAAGTTGAAAATTCGAAATTTTGGAAAAGAGGCAATTAGGCGAGCGCAGGTGATAACGCTCAACTACACTTCATCTAATTCTAAGTGTAGTCGGTCGCAATCTAGTATTTAATAAAAACGTTTAAAACTAATGGGGTAAGGAAAAGACCAAAATACCCCTCATTAATTCGGGTAACTTTCCTTAATTGGACAGGATGACTTCAAACAGGCATATCTCCCTCATCAGAACTCGAAATTTAGCAAACTTGGTGGCGTTGGAAAGAGGGTTCAAAGACCTTTCATTTGATATAATATGAGCCACCTAAATCATCTTGTACTGAAAGTTATGGTCGTTTGAAGTTGACCCAAACCCCACAACTTAAGCTTAACTTGAACAAATCTCAAATTTGCTCTTTCCAAATTAGTTCTTTCTAAATTTAGCCCTTTCTAAGGCCGAGGTGCTACATTTTTTATTTCTCTTTTTCTTGTTTTCATAATACTATTTCTGTGTTTTTTTATGTTGCTTTACTAGTTAATAAATGAGTTTCTTGTGGTTAAAAGAAGTAAATTATATTTTTTTATTTTAGGTTGTTGCAATAACCATTTCATACACATGATTAGTTTCTTCCATAAAAATGTATATGATTTTTTAAAGGGGGTCAATAGATTATTGTTGATTTATGTGTCGCTCCAATTTAATCAGGCTTTTCCCATAAGGGGCATAGTTTTTATGTTAATATTAATTATTTATAAAAGCTACATTTGTGTTTTACACTTGGTCTTTTTGTTGGAAAAGGGAAAAATATTCTTTGTCAATTGACCTAGAGAGACATAGAGTTGGAGGTAAAAAATATTTAAATTACTCAAAAATAAATTTTGAAGTTGGAGATCTCTAATTTTATAAATCTATCATTTTGAAAAAATTAAATTCACTAGGTTAACGGGAGGGAATAGAAAGAGTAAGAGAAGGATATAACTTTTTTTAAGATAACTTTTTTTTTGTATTTTATTAGTGGAGATAAAAAATGGGGAGACTATTTCTTATGAAAAAAAACCATTTTCTTTAAAGAAGTTATTATTAATTTTTAATATACATTTATTACTTTATTCTTTTGGTTGCATGTGCACCTCAAGTCTTAACATATTTTAATTTAATTAATTTTTTCTTAGTCTGAACCGATCAAATTTGAGTCTACTTTAATGGCTACTTTTCAAATATTATTTTTTCTTTGGTCTCAACCTTAATAGTTATTCAATTACTTTTCCTTTTTTAATTTGTGCAGACAATTTTTAAAATTCTTGAAAAAAGTAAATAAATGCTATAATTATCTTACCATACCCGAAAACTAAATTAAGTAGTAATTCTCTTGAATTATTTTACACCTTAAAAAAAGGTATATAACAGACAATATGGGTAGCCGAACCCCCATCAATTTTTGATGGGTTTTGGGGGGAAAATGTATAACCTAAGTGTGTTTTAATGACTTTTTTTCTTCATTGCTTTTGTTTGGTTTATCAATTACTTTGTAAATATTCATTGATTGTTTTTGTCTAAGTTATGTAAATTGTTTGGACTTGAATCTTTTGCTAGCTACTTTTTTAGGTATAGAAGTACACATGCATATAATAAGAAATTGTGTTGTACAAACAAATTAAAGTAACAATCTAATAGTAGGAGTGACATTTAATAAACATACCCTAATAATGATAAAAGTGTGTATAATATTCTTTTCATATTCTTAATTCAAAGTGCATGAATATATACAGTTACGACGATTGATGTCTCTCTAGGGGATATCAATGCTCTCCAAAGGAAAGGAAAAATTTGATGTGATGATAATCAATGTCCATTCACGAAATTCACTTTGTTTTGAACTCTTGAAATAAGTTGTGGCCTTGAATATAGTCTCTCTATGTAAGTATTTAATCAATCTTCATTTTGTTATTGTGTAAAGGCAATTATATTAATTAATATACTACAAACAAATCATTAACTATAAAATTCACCATTAATTAGTTTTTAAATAGTATGTAACTAATTAAAGTTTAAATAATTCATCATTAAATAAGATTAACAATGATTTTTTGTTCTTTAATTAGAGACATAAAGTATCTGTTATCAAATATATTTTTTAGTATATGATGAATGGATATCTTGTAAAATTTATGCCAGTTAATATACTTGAAATTAATTAGTCACATAAGGTTTAACTAGATATGACATTGTATCTTTTAAGATTTTATTGTTATAGTGGATAAAATTAGTTGCTTTTATCAATATACACTACAAAAATTATGAATTTTATCGCTAGATACTTCATATGTAGCTAACATAATTTATTTTTATAATCTGTCATTATTGACTATTTTTAATTGTTTGGCAATAGAAATTATCCATTGTTAATCCTTTTTTTGTTAGAGAAATATGATATGCAATTGTTTTGTAACGGTATTACCGTTATAATAATACATGAAATTTAGCGAATATGCATGAAATTAATTATTCACATAGTGCTTAATAGAATTCAACTCTTTTTGCTAGTTTTGAAAATAATTATGCAGTTGTATGTGATGAATATAATGAACTCTTTGCAAAGAAGAATTTTGACGATGGAGCTTTCTTTTACTTCAAAAGGCCACTTGACAAGGAAATTGTGAAATGCTTGTGGCAATTTGTAGTGAGTAAAAAAACAAAGAGAAAAAGAGAGAGAAGAATTTAGAGATTTGATGAATATTGTTGATGATATTGGTAACAATAATATTGTTGGAGATAAAAAAACAAGTTGAGAAGAATATGCCTATTAATACTAAGGAACAAAGAAAAAAAATACTAATGGGGCTGAAACCAATGTCATATCAAATGGAGAATATAATCTCATGAGGAATAGAGGAAGACAAAACACAAAAGATTTTAGCGAAGGAGAAATAATGATAAATGCTAGTAATGTGACAATTACGCGAAAGGACTGCATAGAATGGACAAACGAATCTTCATGGCAAATTTGTGGAAGCTACGCAACAACTTGGTGAAAAAAATAAGTTTACTTCATTATTAACTACTTTTCTCGACAATTTATTTCTATGAAGCTATATGAACCGTGAGAATTTATATTTATATATAATGCCAAGTAGTTTGGAATTAATGCATAGTAATTATTGTCTTTACTTATACTTTGGCTTGTTCAAGGAGTATTGTAGTAGTGATTAAATTGAAGTTACATTCTAATGAAACATGTAGTTTGTTTACCGAAAATATTGTTAAAAAGATGAATGTGCCTGGTGTACCACTAATAATGTTTCAAGCCATCTTCAAGTAACATTCCTAAAAACGGGTAAGTGGTAAATTATGTGTGTTTGGTATGGGGAAAGATATTTTCCAAGAAAATGTTTTCTTAGAATGATTTTTGATTTAATGCTTGAGAGATCTCATATTTTTCATAAATGATTTGCTTAACTTTAATTTTGCTTAATTAATTAGAACAAATTTTACATCTCTCAACAGATAAATGTTAGGTAATTATTATCAATCTTAGTACTCAAAAGTTTTATCAAATCTTCTCAACTCCAATTCGTGGGGAAATCTTCAATCAAGGTATGGGGGTCTTGATTCATGGAAAGATTTATTCCATGAAGCCCTAAAACTCTCAATTTCAAATTAGTAGATTCTTCAAAACCCAGGGTTTTCAATCTAAGTCATGGATGGTTCTTCCTAAAAATGATTTCAATGAGTTAATCGTCTATTATTATGATTGAGTTGTTGTTTATTGGTGATTTTATAATAAAGTTCCCCATGAACCCATGAATTTTCCCATGACCCAATTCCATGAATTGTGATGGGTGTATTGATGCAAGATGAATACTATGAATTGTGTTTATGGTATGTTAGTTATTGAAATCATGTTGTTATTCATGCCTATTGTAGTATTTCTAGGTGTGATTGTGAGACATGATTCATGACCCTTGAGGGTAAATTATGAGGGTTTGTACATGTTGATGAAAATTGTGTATGAACTTATGATTCACTTAGAAGGTGAAGATCCTATAACTATTGTGTAAATTGTAGTATTGTTGAAAGATCATTATCCCCTCACCCTTACACATGACTATGTATGAGTTTTCTAGGATGATGATAATGATGTTGTGTTGATTGAAAGGCTATTCTCATGAAACACTATGAACAATGATGTGAAAGGTTTACTCACATGTTAATGATGATTCTAAGGTTGAAAGTCCATTCTCACCTAATTGAGTCTATAAGAAATTTTATGAGTTGTGTTGAATGAAGGGTAAGATATTCCCTCACACATGTAAATGCAATTCAAGACTAAACAAGTAATTTTGGGAAATAATACTTAGCACCGAGCGGATATGGACAATGAGGTAGAGGCCCTCCCGTCAATACAATAGGTTGGGTTTCTAAAGTTAACCTCATGAGATGGAAGCTCTCCCGTCAATACAATAGGCCGGGTTTCTAGAAGCAATATCCATATCCCATAACTATATGCCCACATAGGTCTTTACCTAGTGGATCCACCTAAAAGCTAATACATGTTCTACCTTAGGCAAGTAGGACACCTTCTTTTGGTGTGGGGTTACACGACACCGGATTCCATGTAACTCACATGGTCTATGTTGGTTAATGCTATTTCCCTACATGACAAGATTATGAATATCACACGGACTATACTCATGACTTCTGAATGAGCTTTACTTAGTAGGAGTGGGAGTATGTGACTTCACTTTTACATTGCACAAGTAGACTTTGCAAGGGGCAATGGGGTCGTTTCTAATGCTATGAAAATATATGAATGTATGCATGTATGTTGAATGGATTGTTGCTATGAATGACTTTCCTTATGTTCAAGTTAATGTACGCAACAATTTACTTATCTATGACTATTGACTATGATGAGGTCTAAGGATGATGTGTGTGACTAAGATGGCATCAAAGGGGTACTTAGTGTGGTTGGTATTATGTGATGCCAACCATACATTGCACAAGTATACCTTAGGGTTACTAAGGTAATGTATCTTCTATGTTATGAGGATTTATATTATGAATATGATATGACTTATATTTTACATTAAAAGTGCATGGTAATTCTCAAACTTGGCAAATGCAAGCTTTTCAACTAAATTGTCCTTTTAGCAGGTTTTAAAGATTTTATTGCATGGCTTCCATACTTGGTACATATTTGTGCTAACCCCTATTTCTTCTACATTTTTACAAAGTGTAGGTTCTGGCGTGTGAAGTGTACTTCCTTTCTTGACTAGGGCTTGGATCAATTCTCTTCAAGATTTGTGGTGAGTCCTCATGGTTCGAGGACAAAAGTCTTTTATTCTAGTTGCTTTCCTATTGTTCTACTTTTGAGACTTTTGATTGTAAAGGGATGTGACCCTATTGACATTCATTGTAGTAGATGGTTATGAGACAATGTCTAGACTTCACTTTTGATTATACTAAAAAGACTTCGATTGTAAAATTTTAAATTCCGCATCATTTCTATTTTCTTATGTTTATGTATAATAAGGGCTTGTATAAGACCCATTCGGGGTCAAGTACGCCGTGTTCCATCTAGGGGGTACCCCTGGGTCGTGACAAGGAGCCAATATACCTTGCCAGAGGTATAGAGGCATGACTGGCGTGATTACTAAAATGATGCCCACAGAGGGGACTTACAACCTATAGGGCACGTAGTTCTGGTACTTGAGGGTGACTGACCATAGTCCACTCAGTATTAAGCTTCTCCCAATTGATTATGTAATTAACAATTTATGACTGAATTTCTGTAATACTGGATAACTCAAAATACTGACATGCTAATTGAAAATGCAACATTAATGTACTAATAATGAAACATTCAAATCTGAGGCATGTATATCTGAAATATCGACCTAGCATCTGTAATTCATGAACTAAAAGAACTACACACCTAGGGTTCTAAATTTATGAAAGAATATACGCAAAACCATTCTAAAATCATGATAATTTGATTAGGAACATTACACTAACTAATTCATAATGATCTGTTGATTCTAGAAACCCTAGGTCTAGATAATATTAAGGGAATCAAGAATCTGACTGAACTCTAGGGACTTAATGGATGAAAGGAACCCACTAGTGAAATCCCACATACCTGGTAACAAAATTCAAAGATAAATCTTTCGATTTTGGGGAAGGAACTGATGAAAACTCGATGCGTTCTTGAACTAGGGTTGCTCGACTTTCTCCTCTATTTTGCTCTATGTTTGATTATTTTTTAGTGAATAATTGATTAGGTTAGGTTCTAATTAGTTTACTAGGCTAAAACTAACCAAAACTACATAGTTTAGGGTTAAACGACGTAGTTTAGGTGTCCAGCGCATAAGGGAAAAGACCAAATGACCCCTGACTTAAAATCTACTAAAGCCACCTACGGATGGATCGACGGTACGTGGACTGATCCATGATCAGTCTTGTCGGTCCGTCGATCGACTTCAGAGACTAGGTTCTAAGGGGTCCTGAGGGTCTTCACCTATGGACAGATCAACGGTCCGTTGACTGATCCACGATTCGTCATGCCCGACTGTCGATCAACTTCATAGACCAGGTTCTGAGGGGTCCTGAGGATCTTGACCTACGGACGGATCGATGATCAGTGGGCTGATACACGATCCATCATGTCCGACCGTGGGTCATGCCTTAGAATATTTTTTATCTGAGTTTCTGGGGAGGGTTGCAAGTGGCCTTCCATGGACCACCAGAATGGGCTGTGGGTCACCCTAAAGTCCGTTGGTGGCACTTGAAACTTCTAGAATTATGTATTCTGGTCTATCTTGGATACGGGGTGTTACGTACTCAAGGAAGGGTACGATTTCTCAATCCAAGCTACCAATGACATGGTTTGGCCTACCAAGTCATGCTATAATGCAAGCATCCGATTATTCTAGTTCAAGGTAACCTTTGGAAGGGTATGATTGTTCAATCCAAGGTTATCTTTGAGAGGATGAACTTGGGGATTCTTTTGGGGTTTAAAAATAATGACTTAAATGGTGATTTTAAAGGGTTAAAATAGCTTATATAGGTGAACTAAGTCTAGGTAAAATGACCTCACTTAATTCTAACTTAAATTGGAATTACCCAAAATAGCCTACACTAGGCAGCCTGGTGCCCAAGTCTCACGCCATGCACCACGAGCCGTGGTCCTCACCACTGGCTATGGTTCTGCTCGTAGGCCTTAGACCACTAGCTAGGCCACTTAGGCTTGGCCTCATGAGTTGAAGGCATCACCACGAGCCTTCCCACGAGTCATGGTCCTCACCACTAGTCGTGAAGTAGCTCGTGAAGGTGAGCCCAACTTGAGGCAGCCTTGATGAGCTATTGCCTCACCACCACGGGTGTCACCACGGGACGTGGTGGCCACCACGAGCCATCAAGGCTGTCGTGGAGATGGGTAGTACTTTGGCAAGCTTGTCACGACCCAGGGGTACCCCCTAGACGTAACATTATGTACTTGACCCCGAAGGGGTCTCATACAAGCCCTTAGCATATCATAACATAAGATAATAAAAAAGTACGGAAATTTAAAAATCTTTATCCATACAATCGAAGTCTTTATTAAAAAAATGCAAACGGAAGTCTTCACTACACTTTTGTCTCAAACCATCTATTAAAACTCTTGAATAAAACTCTTGGGATGCAGCCATTATAAAAGTCTAAAACGATAAAGAAATGACATAAGGAAATAATGGGTTTGTCCTCGAAGCTATGAGGACTCACCAAATCTTTAACTCTTCTTGCTCCTTAGAAACCTAGCCTCCAAAGGAACTCAATCTCTAAAACCCTACATTAGATTAGAATGTAAGCAAAGTATGTGTTAGTACAAAACGTACCAAGTATGATAGCTAGCACATCATCATAAGAGCATCTGAAAATGGTTAGTCAACATAAAACATAAGCATCAGAAATAATAACATAGTCATAGAATATTCTCCAACATAAGCATCATATAATCACAAGTCAACATAAGACAGTTAATGAGCATAGGAGATACATCATGTTCATGGCATAGTCTTTACTTAGACCTTCATACTAACATTCTTCAACCCTTAGTCTTTCATATTACAAGAGAACTACTCCTCAAGCCACCTCAAAGCATACGTGTGCAAGGCATGAATGATATCCCATAATACCATCCAAGCTAAGTACCCCTCTTTGGTCATTCTTGGGCATAGTCCACATTCATAATCAAGACTTAGGGGTTTTCATGTCATAAGAGCACTATACTCCTAAGTAACCTAAAAGCACACTTGTGCAATGCATGAATGGCATCCCATACTACCACACACACTAAGCATATCTTTGAAGTCACTTTATTCAAGCTTACTACTCATAGGTGTCATTCTTGACCTACATCAAAGTGACAAGGAAATATCAACTTAAGTCAATCACATCATGGAGGGAAACTGTAGCATTAATCCAAGGTAAGCCTACATCACATAAGAGAACATTTCATAAGTAGCTTCAAGTCATACTTGTGCCATGTATGAATGGTATCCCATACGACCATTTACACTAAGTACTTCTTTAGGCTATCTTACTCAATGCTTACTATTTATCATTCTAGACTATCAAAGAATAGCACCCAACTAGGCTAGACCTAACTACCATGGAACACACACTATTATGCAAAACCAAGCTATACAAGGAAGAGTACAAGTATTCTAACCTAGGTACACATAAGAGAACATTTCATAAGTAGCTTCAAGTCATACTTGTGCCATGTATGAATGGTATCCCATACTACCATTTACACTAAGTACTTCTTTAGGCTATCTTACTCAATGCTTACTATTTATCATTCTAGACTATCAAACAATAGCACCCAACTAGGCTAGACCTAACTACCATGGAACACACACTATCATGCAAAACCAAGCTATACAAGGAAGAGTACAAGTATTCCAACCTAGCTACCATGCAACCATTCAACATAATGCATGCTAGCCTTAGGGGAGTATGAATCCTCAACCCTAAGCTACCCTTAAGAGAGTATGAACCCTCAATCCTAAGCTATCCCTAGGAGAGTATGGTGTCTCAATCCTAAGCTATCCCTAGGAGAGTATAAGTCCTCTATCCAAAGCTACTATGAAGTGCTCTTGACTTAACCACGTCATGCTACCATGAAGACATTCTAACAATGGTAGTTCAAGCTACCCTTAGGAGAGTATAGATCCTCCATCCCAAGCTACCATGCCTACACTAATTCAAGCTAACCTTAGGAGAGTATGGATCCTCTATCCTAAGCTACCAATCTAGGTTTTGTCATACCAAGTCAAGCTATACATGAAGGAATACTGTGACTCAACTTCAAGCCATTCTAATCTAACATGCATGATTCATTTTAGGCTATAAGGTCTTTCAACCTAGAATCACTCTATGTGAGAGAACCTTACATCTCCTAGCATATTTATACCTAAGTGTGTAAGTGAGAATATACTTTCAACAATACACAACAAGATAACATCATATTAGTTTCTCTCAAAGCCTTACATTCTTACAATCATCATACATACCTAGATTTCAAGGCATTCTAATCATATTCTACATTATCAAGTGATTCTAGGCATAATTCATCATAATGGTTCAACTTCAATCTTTTCTCATCATGATCCATCACATATTCTATAGTTTAATTCAATCCATGTCTAATTGCTTTTATTCTTGAGCAATTGCAATACAAATCAACAATTCTAGAGGATCAAGTAAGAAACATCAATTTCCCTCTAAAGGCTCAGACCCACATACTTTGATTTTATCAATTTGAACTTAGGGTTAGCCATGGAAACACATAATATCATCAATATATCATAATCTAATACTAAAACAATCATAATTGAGTAGTATCCAACCAATTGGAATCATACCCATCTAAACCCACACATTAGAAGAAACCCTAGCTTAATTGGAGTTCATCTTCACAAATTTGGGGAAAACATAGGGGGATCTATGAGTGGAAGAACCCATATATGAATAAGCTAAATATACCTTAATTCAAAGCCCTAATACAATCTTTCAACAATGGAGGTTGTTCTTAACCCAATCTTCAAGCTCTATCTTTTTTTTCAAGTCTTGGGTTTTCTAGAGAGAGAAATATTTGAGAGGAGAGTATTTTTGGGGTTTTGATTTGGGTCTTGTGAAGTAGTGACTTAATTGGGGGTTTAAAAGCTTAAAATATATTATATAGGGATTTTAAAACTAGGTAAAATGACCCCACCCAATAACTCCCACGTTTGGAATTTCCCATTAACTCCTCCACTTGGCAGCCTATTGCCCAAGCTTCACGAGAGGCACCACAGGTCGTGGTCCTCACCACTGACCGTGGTCCTGCTCGTGGTCTTGTACCAGTAGCTAGGCCATGGAGTCTTGGCCTTCACTAACCTAAGGCATGACCACGGGCCTTCCCATGAGCCATGGTCAAGACCACTGACTGTGAAGTGGCTCGTGGTCCTTCGGTAGTAGCTTGGCCTTAAGGCCTTGCCTCCACCCAAGCTAAGGGACCTTCACAAGACCTCCCACGATCCATGGTCAAGACCACTGGTCGTGGTGGTGGTCGTGGTCTTGACGCAGTACCTTGCTAAGGTTGGGGCTGCCTTAGCCTTTGGCTTAGGCTTTTCCCCTTTACCTTGGCACTTGACCTTGCAACCCTAACCCAACCCTAGATGGTCTTCTAAACTACAGGGTGCAATACATGCCTTGACGTTCAACCCGTAAACCTCTCATTCTAAGTATGGCAAGTCTTATTTATGAGTCTAACCCTCTTACCAAATTTTAGAACTCTAGCTTAAGGCCCTAGTTTAGTCTGCTAGTTTCCAGGGTATTACAATATCTCCCCCTTGGGAACATTCATCCTCGAATGACATTTCTAAACACTCCTTAAGGGAAATGACTCTACACTAGCAGCCCATCATGCATGCACTACATCTAAAGGCACACAACCAAGGGAGGAAACTTCAATTTCGAGCTAAACACATTCAATTCAACACAAGGGAGTAGGAACTACATCTAACAACCTAAAATGCATGAAACTCTATATCTACTCAATTTCAAAGAGGAACTACCATCTTCTAACTAAAACATGCTCAACACACACACTCATGGAGCCTAAATACAAGTTGACTTAAATGTACTACAACATGAAGTAAAACCATGCATATAAGTCATTTCAAACAAGACCTAAGCATTTTCATGAACATGCATATAAGAAAATCACGGCAACATATAAACACACAATAACCTTTCTAGATAGTCACACTATCTCCCCCTTGGGAGTAAGCCTACACAAGCTCTTTTAAACATCATTCATACTAAAGACAACTTCAAAGTCCCACATAACAAGTCACAAAAGACCATAAAATACCAGAATCTAATAAAGCATGAAACGCATGCCGGAAAGGACATGAGGAGATCACTCTTGATCCTTTCTATATTGGAAGGCATAAAACCTATTATTCTTTTGAGCAATCTCATCCGAACCACTAATGGCAACTTGTTTACGCTCTCTTCTTGTAGCCTTTGCCTTTGGACAATCTTTCATCATGTGGCCACTCTCACCACAACTAAAGAAACCTTCTCTACTGGCCAAACACCTACCCTCATGTCTCTTACCACATCTAGCACAAGGAGACCATAGGGACTCATTACTTATCCCTTATGGCCTAGGCGTAGACACCCTTTCATCCTTATGCTTAGGAGCATTAGAAAAGCCATGCCCGGAAAACTTTTGTCGATTTCTAGAATGACCATGTCTATCGAACCGATCATGAAAGGACTTATCACCATCCATCCTAGACCTTTTTTCCCTAGCTTTCTCCTTCTTGAGTTTTGACTCTTCCATTTGTTGGGAAAATACTATGAGACATGAGATGTCCATATCATTGTGGAGCATTGCCGCACGACATTCTTCTTCTACTATGTCGGACACCCCCGTCATAAACCTATTCATCATATCCCTTGGATTTGCTACCAAAGATGGAGAATACTTAGACAAAAGAGTAAATTTCAAGGCATACTCCTTAACACTCATGTTACCTTGCTTAAGATTGATGAACTCTTCCATCTTAGCCTCCCTCAACTCCCGAGGAAAGAACCTGTCATGAAATGCTAATTTGAACACTTCCCACTCTATTGGGCCCGCTTCTACCGGCCTAGCATCTTTACATTGTTCATACCATATTTGAGAAACATCCTTCAATTGGTAAGCGGCTAGCTCCGCTTTCTCTATCGAAGTTACTCCCATAATGGCAAGTACCTTGTAAACCTTCTCTATGAACCCATTGGGATCTTCTTCCACTTTGGAGCCATAGAACTCCTGAGGGTTCATCCTAAAAACTCTCTTACTCTAGAAGCAGCCATCCCCCTTATTGGGTTTTTCGGAGCTACAACTTCTCTATTGGCTTAAGTCGTCAAGGGTTGAGCCAACAATTGCATAGAAGCCCTAAACTCCACAAGAGTGACATTCTCCGCTAGAGGATCATTTGGAGCTTAAGGAGGAGCTTAGGTGAAACTTGGAGAGGAACCTCTTGTTCTCAATTGTCTTCCTCATCTATCCTAGCATTAGCCTTTATATTAGTCATACCCTGAAAAACCATAGGGCACACACTAGAAGAAGGACCTACTAAAGCCAAACTCTATGCCACGACTTAGAGAATGAAGAAGTGAGATTTCCTAAACATCCAATAGTCTCATATTCGTAAACGTGGCGCGCTACACATTTATGAACAAGACTCTACTAGACGTGGTTTGAGACAATCCTAGAACCATTCTAAACCTTGTGCTCTCATACCAAGTTTGTCACGACCCAGGGGTACCCCCTAAATGTAACATGGTGTACTTGACCCCAAAGGGGTCTCATACAATCCCTTAGCATATCATAACATAAGATAATAGAAAAGTACGGAAATTTAAAAATCTTTATCAATACAATCGAAGTCTTTATAAAAAAAATGCAAGCGGAAGTCTTCACTACACTTTTGTCTCAAACCATTTATTAAAACTCTTAAATAAACCTCTTGGGACGCAGCCCATATAAAAGCCTAAAACATAAATAAATGACATAAGAAAATAATGGGTTTGTCCTCGAAGCTATGAGAACTCACCAAATCTTCAACTCTTCTTGCTCCTTAGAAACCTAGCCACCAAAGGAACTCAATCTCTGAAACCCTACATTTGATTATAATGTAGGCAAAGTATGTGGTAGTACAAAATGTACCAAGTATGAAAGCAGCACAACATCATAAGAGCATCTCAAAATGGTTAGTCAACATAAGACACAAGCAGAAGAGATAATAACATAGTCATAGCATAATCTCCAACATAAGCATCATATAATCACAAGTCAACATAAGACATAGTTGATGAGCATAGGAGATACATCATGTTCATGGCGTAGTCTTTACTTAGACCTTCATACTAACATTCTTCAACCCTTAGTCTTTCATATTGCAAGAGAACGACACTTCAACCCTTAGTCTTTCATAATACCATCCAAGGTAAGTACTCCTTTTGGTCAATCTGGGGCATAGTCCACATTCATAGCCAAGACTTAGGTTTTCATGTCATAAGAGCACTATACTCCTAAGTAACCTCAAAGCACACTTGTACAATGCATGAATGGCATCCCATACTACCACAGACACTAAGCATAGCTTTGAAGTCACTCTATTCATGCTTACTACTCATAGATGTCATTCGTGACCTACTTCAACGTGATAAGGAACTATCAACTTAAGTCAATCATATCATGGGGGAAACTATAGCAACAATCCAAGATAAGCATACATCACATAAGAGAACATTTCATAAGTAGCTTCAAGTCATACTTGTGCCATGTATGAATGACATCACATACTACCATTCACACTAAGTACTTCTTTAGGCTATCTTACTCAATGCTTACTATTTATCATTCTAGACTATCAAACAATAGCACCCTATGGGGCTAGACCTAACTACCATGGAACACACACTATCAAGCAAAACCAAGCTATACAAGGAAGAGTACGAGTATTCCAACCTAGCTACCATGCAACCATTCAACATAATGCATACTACCCTTAGGGGAGTATGAATCCTCAACCCTAAGCTACCCTTAGGAGAGTATGAATCCTCAATCATAAGCTATCCTTAGAAGAGTATGGTGTCTCAATCCTAAGCTATCCCTAGGAGAGTATAGGTTCTCTATCCTAAGCTACCATGAAGTGCTCTTGGCCTAACCAAGTCATGCTACCATGAAGACATTCTAACAATGCTAGTTCAAACTACCCTTAGGAGAGTATAGATCCTCCATCCTAAGCTACCATGCCTACACTTATTCAAGCTATCCTTAGGAGAGTATGGGTCCTCCATCCTAAGCTACCAATATTGGTCTTTTCTTACCAAGGCAAGCTATACATAAAGGAATACTATGACTCAACTTCAATCTATTCTAATCTAACATGCATGATTCATTTTTGGCTATTAGGTCTTTCAACCTAGAATCATTCTATGTGAGAGAACCTTACTTCTCCTAGCATATTTATACCTAAGTGTGTAAGTGAGAATATGCTTTCAACAATATCACATCATATTAGCTTTGCTCTCAAAGCCTTACATTCTTACAATCATCATACATACCTAGATTTCAAGGCATTCTAATCATATTCTACATTATCAAGTGATTCTAAGGCATTCTAATCATATTCTACATTATCAAGTGATTCTAGGCATAATTCGTCATAAAGGTTCAACTTCAATCTTTTCATATCATGATCCATCACATATTCTATAGTCAATTCAATCCATGTCTAATTGCTTTTATTCTTGAACAATTTCAATACAAATCAATAATTCTATAGGATCAAGTAAGAAACATCAATTTCCCTCTACAGGGCTTAGACGCACATACTTTGATTTCATCAATTTGAAATTAGGGTTAGCATGGAAACAAATAATATCATCAATATATAATGATCTAATACTAAAACAATCATAATTTAGTAATATCCAACCAATTGGAATCATACCCATCTAAACCCACACATTAGAAAAAACCCTAGCATAGATTGGGGTTCTTCTTCACAAATTTGAGGGAAATTTAGGGGGCTCTTTGGGTGGAAGAACCCATAGATTAATAAGCTAAACATACATTAATTCAAAGCCTTAACACAAGCTTTCAACAATGGAGGTTGTTCTTGATCCAAGCTTCAAGATCTATCTTCTTCTTCAAGTCTTGGGTTTTCTAGAGAGAGAAATATTTGAGAGGAGAGTATTCTTGGGGTTTTGATTTGGGTCTTGTGAAGTAGAGACTTCAATGTGGGTTTAAAAGCTTAAAATATCTTATATGGGGGTTTTAAGGCTAGGTAAAACGACCCCACCCAATAACTCCCACGTTTGGAATTTCCCATTAACTCCTCCACTTAGCAGCCTACTAATGTGAGGCTAAAAATATATATTTTTAATTATTATTTGTCTCACATTTATTATTTATATTTTTCCTTTTTGAGCTTGAATTTTATGAATTGTGCTAAATTGTTTATTTTATTTGTAGGATTAAATTGGTGGAAAAATGAAGAAGTTTGAAGCTAAAACGAATTAAAGATGGAAGGTTGAAGAAGGAAATTAAGCAGGCAGCTTAATGAATTAAAAGTTATAAAATAATACATAAGTTATATTGCAATTACAATTGCAATTCAGCAGCCAGGCGTTAGAATCCGAAGATAGGCACAGATTCTTTGAGGCGGCAGTACTGTTCACGGACAGCTCACGCGGCGGAAAGAAATAGGAATCCAATTCCTTTTGGTTTGGGATTCTTAATTTAATTTAGACTCAGTTATTTTATTTAGGGTTTTCTTTATTTATAAATAGTCCATAGAAATAATTATTTTGGAGAGAGCATTCATAGGGGATACTTTTTAGAGTTCTTTTCTTCTTCTTATTTGGGTTAGACTTTATTACTTTTATTCTAGTTCTTGACTTGGGAGATTAACTTGCAATTTTAGCAATTCTTAATTTCCTAAGTTTGTTTTGAAGATTTTAGTGTTGTAATTCAAGTTGAATTTCTGGGTTTATTATTCTTCTTACGTAAGTTCATAATTCTTTTATCTAAAATAATGAATTGTGTTCATATAATTATGGGTAACTAAACTCCACAACTAGGATTGTGGGAACCATGAGCAATTAACAAAGTATGAATAGTAACTAATCAATTCTTGAATAGTGTTGTTGCATGCATTGATAATTCTTTCGTTTAGAAGTCTTTTTAACGAGTGCACGCGTTAGAACTCGCCTTGTTGCTATTTGCCGGACCAAGGAGGTAATCAACAAGAAAAGAATTATCAACATAGATTTAGTGTGATACTATCTAATAGGCTAGTGTCGATTGGTGCGAAGTAATA
>JAJOOF010022307.1:0-22109 GCA_029582545.1 Solanum lignicaule | reverse complement strand
TGTGCTCAAGTCCATATCAAACTCAATTACTTCACAGGTATCATCTATTTTTAAAAAAAATCTAATTATCTGTTTTTTTGCTAATTTGTCAAGGACGATGTTGATTATATTATTTTGCTCTGTTATTGCGGTCCGCGATTTATCGTTTTGATAAGTTGTTTTTATGTGGCTTTGTGCTTTATCATACTTGTTTCTGTGCGTGATTACAAAAGTTAAGAACGGGGATTTAATACTTGAGTGCATGAGCTTTTGGATAATAGATCGTTTAGCCTTTTTAGTTTTTACCTTGTTCAGCTTATTGTTTTGATGTGTTGTTTGTGCACTTATATGAGATCTGGTGTTTGTTTGAGGACTTGTATTTATGTTAATTGTTTAGTGTTAAATTTAGAGAATCTTGTGAATCCTAATTTAACTAGAAGTTTAATTGTTCAGTCTCGGAAGAAGATGCTCATTGGTATCACATCCTTATATTGCTCTATCAGTTTGAATGAAGCTTATTGGTATCTCATCCTTGAAAGACATATCTATATGTACAGTGGCCCACTACATACCCAACAATCAAAATTTATGAGTTTCCAATAATTCAAATTAATTATCTTGTTAATATTATATGTTCCAAATGGGAATCAAATATGAATCAAGGAGGGTAGCAAAGTTTAAGCAAGTTTCATTTATATCGTTGGACCAAAAGACTATTTGGTTAATGAATTTCCAACAAATATTTCTTATATATTTAATAGATCTCTCAATATAAATATAAGATTTGTATGAAAATTACTGAGTTCCCGAAAATCCTCTCCCATCACCCTAGATCTTCCCTAAAGTAAAATCTTACTAACACAACAAGTGTTATTTGAGTTAGGTATCTATGGATTATGGGTCATTTGATCTTTCTATATAATCTTGATGAGTAATTTTCATTTTTATGAGTTAGTTTTTGGGGTTAAGTTAGAGTGCCATATATTCTTGTTATAGAAGAAGATCAACTTTTTGAGCATATGCGATTATTAAGAGAAAGTACAGGGAAGGGGATGAATTGTATATTTTTTAAATTATTTGTCGACTACACAGTTATAGACTAATAGTCAATTAAATCTGTAATTAAGCAAAATTGAATAAGTTGCAGATTTACAAAGTGCAGGAAATGTGTAATGAGTACATGATATATTTATACTAGTTTAAAACTAATGTGATTGCTAGTACTTGCTAGCGTAGGATGATTGCCAATTGTCTCTGATTTTTTCTCCGATGCATTTATGATAGCCCTGAGGCAGATTCAACAAGATAATTCAACCAGTTTAACTCCAAAGTCACGCTATGATTCCTTGTTGCAACAGGTTTTGCAGTTTTCTTGCTTGTTCATGTTTGATGCATATGATTTTACTCTTCTTTGGAATGTGTTTGTTCCAAGTTTGGTCATTTTATGATTACGCTGGAGTTACAAGTGGTAATTATCAACTTTTTTAAACCTGAAATTGTGGATATTCTATGATGCATTTTCGTATAGGGTGGAGTGGTATAATATTTAGTTAAAGGGTTATTTGTGACTTCAATTCCCTATTGGTGTTGCCCGTATAAATTAGATTTGCATTAAATCAAGAGAAAGACTGGCAAATGATAGAATGCTGTAAACTATAATACTCTCCATATTATTGATGTGGAACTTATAGATGTTTAAGTTATCACTGATGTAACTATCCAGAAAGGAAAACACAAATTGATGTCAGCTTCATCTTGGTATTTCATCAGAGTATTTATGGTGTGACATATCTATTGTGTGGGGTACTGTTATAGAGGATTTATATAGGCAACTTAAACTAGTTTGTAGCATGATTGACCAGTTGACATTTCTTTCGTGTCTTATATATGTTCTTGTATTTTTTAGGCAGGCTTTGTTTCAAACTAGACAGACCTTTTTAAACAATCTCACCAATTTAAAAAGTTATCATATAAGTACAACATTAGCAAGCATATTGGGTCATGGCATCCTTTGTTGTGATTGCTATATCTAAAAGAGGGGAGATAAAATTTATGTTCATTTCTAAAAAAATGTAATAGTTTGTCATGCTTTGATTATGTTATATATTTTTTCTTGTAGGGACATTAAGCTGTTAAAGAAAAGGAAAGCAGAGAGAACAAGCTGGGAATGCAAATGTTAAATCACCAGTCATGAAACATATTGCGACAAAGTTTCACAGAAGTATTTCTTCTATTCTTACATTTTTTCTTTTCTGTTTATGCCTATGCTAGAGAAATTTCATACTAGCATTTACTCCACCAACAGAATCCGAGGTTATTCTATTTCAATTTTAATGTTATAATGCTTTCATTGATCAATAAGGAAAAGGTAGAAAGCAGAAAAATCTTACAGTTCAGGTTAGATAATTAAGTACATGTATCAAGTTAACTCACCTTTTTGGGAAAAATGGCTCAAGTTAACTTGTGTTTTCTCGGAATTCAAACCCTAGAGCATATTTGCCTCTGAAGTGAATATTGATCTAATGCACATATGGATGTCAATTAGCCAACTAGTGACACTTTTGTGTTACCATCTTAGTGTTTAATTTCACATTTTTGACAGGTTGTGTGATTACTACATAAGAGATCTGTATAGAGTCTTCTCTTAGTGCATATGTATAATTAGTGGTTTTGTAATCTGGTAGTTCAATTACAAAATCATGTATATATTACAAATGTGTGAAGAGAGGTTTATAGATTTCTAATAATTGGTGACACTATGAACTTCTAAGAATGGTTCCTCCCGACTAATATGTTTCTACACTTCTCGGAAATCTCATAGTAAATTATGATCTTTAGTCCCCTCTTTTCCTAGCAAATTAGTTACCGCACACAAATTATTGCTTATTAGTTTCATTCACTCAAGCAGAGGGATAAATTTCTTTCAAAAAATATATCGTGCTCTTTTTTATTTGTGAGTTCTTTATAAATTTCTTGGGTAAAATTTATTAGTCATTATTTTACTTGGATTGCAAAAAAAATTGTATTGTTTGTGTACTTTAATTTGTTATAGCAGATCTTATTTTTGAAGTTATCTATTATATGATGTTTGGTTACTTATTTCTATTTCTTAATAGTAGTTTTTTTTATTAAACTGGTATAAGCTTTTTATTTTCTTAGATTAAGAAATTGAAGTCGGAAGAATCCTTCCTTGAAGGAAGTGCAAGAAAGTTGAAGGGCAAGAGATTTTATGTTTTGAAAGAGATAGTTTAAAATTATGTCTTGTGCACATATACTGAAATTATAATTTGTTGTCTTTGTAGGAGTTGATAAAACTAATGTCATATAATTTGAATATGTGTAAAAAAAATTTATCAATGTGATGCTTTATTTCTTTATATGAACAATAAAAATTTGGAATGCATACTGAATATCATTTTGGATGTGAATGAGTATGAACATATATGAAACAACAATTACTAGCCAAAAAATATTTTTAAATTGAAAGTATTGTTGATAGTAAAAATTCATATGGCGAAGGGAATTTCGATAACGAAAGAAATTTTGTCCGCTAAAATTACTTATTACGATTGGAATTTGTTGTTTTAATAGAACGTTTTAATGACCAAATGACCATCAACGAAGGGGAATTTGGTCGTTGTAAGTACAGGTAATAACCAGATTAATTGTTGTCGTTAAATGATATCTAATTATCCGGTCGTTAACCTTTAACGACAGAGCTTTTAACGACCGGTGATGACCAATTTTTCTCCGGTCATTATAGACTTTTAGCGACTAGATTTGGACTTTAAACGACCAATTTTCCTTTTGCTAAAGGTCACTTTTCTTGTAGTGGAACTCAATATTCCTCTTCTCGTCACAAGGAACTCCAGCCCACCGACATAACTCTGTGATCAGCACTGGGAAAGGAAGGGAAGTTTGTTGTTGTTTAGCCATCATGGCCATCTCCTGCTTTATGATTAGCCCCAAGTTTAACCTATTCCTAGCTATGATCGACCCAAGCTAAGCTGCCTTTGGGTGGCAGAGGATGGACTCATTCTGTGAATGCATGATGGAGCTCCTAATGAACCCGAAGCAATAGCGAGCGATGATGTTCAAGTCAATCTTCTCAATAGGAGCTCCTGCCTCAATCCACCTCAGGGTGGTTTCAGAAATGAGGGGAGCTAGCCAGCCTTTTAGGTCATCTAGGGTTTGTGCTGTAGTCATGCCCTCATACTCATGCTTGAATCATGTAGCTCTATCAAGTGCAGCATTGATATCATCGCACTGCATTCCACTATTCTCCCCCGTACCACTACAAATGACATTGGTCTGAAGGTGTTGACCTTCTTCTTTCCCTGAGACACTATATCACCATATGGGGTGTACAACTCTCTGACCCATGTAGGGATGTATGGGCTTTGGAGCCTGGTGAACATGTAGAATATGTCGAACCGAAGAGTGTCCCACACCAAAGAGTACATCTCCACCACCCCATCTGTGGACAATCACTTTTCCTCTAGAATTGTCCTCAATCCTTTGGATTTTAATCTGATGAGTTGGCGGGGAGAAGGACCCTGAAACGGTGGTGTAGGAACCATTGTATGTGTCGGAGCTGGCAGGGTTTTAGCAGTAGGAGGGTTAGACTCCGGGATCCTATATGGATCTTGACGAACTTGGGTACGGATCTCAGCTCGTTGGGTTTGTAGTGGCTGGTCATCCTCAGGCTCGGAGAATGAGGCCTGAGAATGGAAAGAATCCCCATCACTGTCGAAGTTGTGCTCTGATCTCTTCGCTACGAGTGTTTTTCCCTTACCCTTGCCTCCCTTCGGAGGTGTTTTCTTTCCCTCTTTAGAAGGAACATCTGCTACTTCATTAATTATGATGCCTCGTGCTTGTTTGCGGAGCGACATTCCACTCTCGTTCCATTTGTTCCTTGCCATATCTGCAAAACACATCAGAAAAAGTTAGAAATGATTCAAGAAAAATCTCAAAAAGTAGTTGCAGAAAGACTCGCCGAACCAATCAGCGAGTCACCGAATCACTTTGGCGAGTTAGATGGGGCTTACCGAAAGGACTGGCCTAAAAATTTTCTTGAAAAATGGCAAGTCGGCGATGTGCAGGTCCCTTCGGCGAATCGCCGACACCAATCGGCGAGCTCAAACTAGCCCATCGAATTTCACAACATGTTTTTAGGGGTTAGTGACGCAGAAAGGGTGATCAAGGGACCTTTTGGTGAGCTCAGGCTTCCCATCGAAAGTTACAAACTCTAACTCAGCCAAATCATGAAATTAAAGATGATCAAGGGGGAGGTTGTTGAACCGCCGAATGGTTCGGCGAGCTTGACTCAGCGCGCCAAACTACCCAACATGCAAAATTTAAACTATGATTCCCAAATTCAAGCCCGCATCCCCCGAAATCAAAATCAAACTAACACTTATTCAATTAAGCCCAGACTCAATCGACCCATGCCTCCGGGGTACTCAGACTTCCCCCGATTTGACCAAAATTGACCATTTGATGACTTTTGCCCTTAAGAATGACGTCCAATGCTCCATCATTGGGCAAAGTACGTCATTTAGCACAATTGGGGGTTACTCAGACTTCACCCAACTAGACCCAACAAAATGTTACCGCAACCCAACAATTTATGATCAATTTTAAAACACAAAACTCAGAAAATCAACCCTTTAAGCAATTTTGGCACAATTTCAAAACTAAGACGGGCAAATTAACATATCAACTACAATTTGAACATAGGCCCATCACATAACAACAAGATTTTACCAAATACACTCGAGTTCAACTACTAATGAAGAGTTTGGGGCTCGGAAAACCAACCTTTTAGCCGAAAGAAAAATTTGAAATGCTAGGCGGCAATGTAATCCAAATCTGAGCACGAGATCAACACCAAAAGCAACAAAATATGTTAAAATATGCAGATTATAGAGTGTGGGTGAAAGTGTACAAGGCTAAAATGAGGGAATATGAAAGATTTTGAAAGTTTAAACCGTTTGGCCTTTTAAAACTTTTCAGTTCGCGTCCTATTCTGCGGTATTAGTCGACCACACCGAACCACTAGGTGATCCGCCGAGTGGTGACTTACCTCGCCAAGTTTTACAGGACCTCTAGTTAATTTGGGGGTCCAAACGGCGGACAAAATCAGGCTCCCCAACCTGTTCGGTGAGTCACCGATTCGTCCACAGGCCCGTCGAGTTTTACAGACTCCCACTTGCTATTTTTGTGAGTCTAACGGCAGTCCAAGTTGGGCTCGCCAACCTCTTAGGTGAGTCATCGATTGGACTCTTGGCTCGCCGACTTGCATTTCTCAAAGACATTCCACCTTTCAACCTGCACAATCAATACCCGTTATTCTAAAAACAAACACAAATCATTAAAAACTTGGGTTGCCTCCAAAGAAGTGTCTTAGTTAACGTCGTGGCACAACACACGTACCTATTCAAGCTTCATTCTTGGGATTTGTCATAGTGTCACTAAGCAACCCCCCTTGTTGTCTTGGGTTAAGATGCGAAGAAACTTAACCCATTTGGGTCTCCAACTTCTTGATAGAGATGGACTAAGAAGTCATAGTCTGGTTGAGAGTCCATACATCTTTCTTCATTTCCTTCAAAACTTTATTGGACCCTTTAACCTTGTTGAGGATGCGTGAGAGTATATCCTCAGTCCGACCACCCTTAGAATCTTTGGGCTTTTAACGCTCATAGGGAGAAACATACCTATCCTTCTCCCTTTCTCTTTCCTTCCAAGTAGCGTTACGATCACGCCAATATCTATCACGGTCTTTCCGGCCCTCATCTCTATTCCAACCTTGGTTTCGACCATGTCTTGGGTAGTCAGCATGATAACCTCCTCCTTGGTTGGCTAATAAGTTCACTTTCTCATTCTACAACGCTTCAAATTGGGCTTCATCGGGGTTCACTCCACCAACACCCATGACATTTTTAGGTAAGATGTCCATCTGGGTCATCATCTTTGCCATGTTTTGGTCTCTCTCTTGATATTTTTTGATCTGATCCTTTGTCATTTGGATGTTGAGAGGAGAGACTTGGTCCTCACGAGTATACCACGCCCTGTTAATCTTCGTCATACAGTCGAGGAGTTTCAAAGCTACTTCATAGGGATGTTGCATTATACCTCCAGGAATGAGTTGGTCAGCAACTCATTTGTTCACCGAGTCATGACTTCTATAAAAGTATTTCAACAGCAATTTGTTAGGAAATCAGTGAGTTGGGCATTGCACCAATAGCTTCTTGAACCTCGGCCATATCTCCTGGATTGGCTCACCCTCCAAGCGCTTGAAACTTTGGATATTATCCCAAAGAGTCACCATCTTCGTATGACGGAAAAATCACACTTGGAATGCATTAATAAGCTCTTCCCACGAAGTGATGGAATTTCTAGGCAGCTTTGACAACCATTTACTTGCTTCGCCCATCAGAAAAAATGGCAACAACCTCAACCACACCAATTTTTGTGATATGTTCTTGAAGGAGAACAGTCTACAGATATCTACAAAATTTATAATATGCTCATGGGGATCCTCATGAGCCAGACCTCCGAAAAACCCTTCAGTTGAAGGAGCTGAAGCATGGTGATTGTAATGTGGAACACATCGTTCCCTTCAACTGGAGGTAAATAAATGGCCCCAACACCACCCATTTGGACTGGATTCATTGATGTTTGGGTCATTGACATCATTGAGGTTTCCGATATCATATTGGTGGCTGACTTGGCTACCATTTATGCTCATTTCCTCTGTTTAACAAGCAACACAAAAAACCAAAAACAAAAATAAGTAGATTCAACTATTACTAAAAAGAACACAATTGAACTTCACCGAAAGAATTTCAAACAACACCACTTCCGGCACCGGCAGCATTTTCATTTGACATTTCAAGCAAACCACATCCAATTCTAGGCGTAAACATTAGTAAATCAATATAAAACCCAACTAAATGAGTTGGGGTCGAATCCCACATGGAGCGGTACGTGTCTTAAATTCAATTAAGAAGTATAAATGTGATCAAATGGTGGTGTCACTAATGTCAAATGGTGGTTTTTGGTTTTGATTATCAACAAATAGCAATCACAAACACTAAGAGTTAACAATAATTAGACGGATTCTTGGGATATGATCAATTATAGGCAAATATAGACATATGGATAACTACAACTATTAGTAAATAGCTAGATATTAGTGAGTAGGCTAGACTATAAGGGAGATAATTTTCTCTTGAAAAATTACCCAAATCAGGTGATTTCTTTCAAACATCAACAAACATGAAAATTAAGAGCATCCCACACCTTAATTCATTCACTCTCTCGAGCTAAATGTGTGGGATTGTGTTTAGGATTTACTCTCTTGAGCTAAACCCAGATCAACCCAATACCCACAAACCATTAATCAAAAACCTTAGTTATAAAACCTCTCTCTTGAGTAAGCCAAGAACACAAACATAGAACTGCATTTGCAACTACAATTCTAAAATTAAACCACAATTAATGATTAAACTCACTTTTAAATAGCATTTAAACTAATAATTAGTAATACCCATAAGCCTTATCAGCCCATAATCACATGATCACACCCCAAGAACTAGGTCTTAGCTAGATATTATAAAAAGGAAAAAAACAGTTACCAAATTGATTATCCATCAACAGGGTAAGAGTGATTTCGTCCTTACAATGCTCCAATTTGATGAATTTCAAAGATCCACTTCTAAATTCTCAAAAATGAATTTCTTCAATCCTTCAAAGCTAAGGAAAACTCTAGAGAAAAATGAAAAAATTATTCAAAGACTCAAAAATATTTTTCAAAAGATACTAAACTAAATGATCAATAACGTACTTATAGTCGCCAAAAATGTTCTACGAATAGGCATTCGACAAAGTAAGTTGGGATCGCCGATCCACTGGGCGTGCTGCCCTTTGATCTTTTCCATCGCCTTTTCGCCTTGACATTCAGCATCCTTGGGTTCTGTAATACTGGGCGATCTATCACAGCATTGCGGAACTATTTGGTGATGCGCCGACTGCTCCTTCTTGTTGCCGATTTGGTTTCTTCTCTCAATCTGGCACGCCCAACTTTACGTGGTTGAACTTGCCACTCGGCGATTTTCCAAACCCTCTTGACGATCACCAAGCTCGCCTTTCTTCAATTCTTCAGTTTATTTTGTTCCTTTTTGCATGTTAGTGTCCTTTCTTTGTTCCAGAATCCATGTACCTGAAAATTAAAGATTTTTCATCAATTTATGGCACAAATCAAGCATTTGAGGACACTGAATCTATATAAACAAAGCCCCAAATAAGTCCAAAATCTCAGATTCATCAATGAGTTGCATTCATGATGGGCCTCTATTCTTGAGTTTTTTTTTCTAGAATCGTGCTTAGAATCTTATTCAAGGATGAATGATCCCATGGGGTAGATAGTATAACACCCCTAATTCAAAAGAGATAAAACGACAACTTTTTGTGAAGTTCCAGGTGTCACCCATGAGGGCAAACCACGCCTTGTAGTTGGACCCATACCCGTAGGTGGGATTCATGGATAGGGGACCATGGAAACTACCTAAGAAAGAACCACGACTAGGACCCATGCCTCGTGGATGGGTCCACGACCCATGGTTGGGGGAATCGTCGATGGTCAAAAATCACTGACTACAAACGACGCTTCACCAGGACACACTGTAAGTCCATGCACGGTTCGTCAGTTAGGGTCTCATGGGTCAGCATGGATAGTTATTTTTGAGGACTTAAGGGTCATATTTGGTTTTAATTAAATTAAAGTGGTGTCATTTTTCCTAAGTCTAAAACACCTATAAAAGTATATTTAACCCCCAAAATCCCGCACTCAAGTTATTCTCTCAAAACCCAAAACTCCTCTCAAATATTCTCTCTCTAGAAGTTGGAAGAAGAAGGAAGAAATTGGAGCTAGGGTCAAGGTCAAGTCTCCCAATCTTTAAGCTTTTGAGGGAATTGTGACTAAGGTATGATGGATTTTAATCCATGGGATCCTTCCTCCGATGGAGTCCCCTAGGATTCCACAATTTGAAGAAGAATTTTCCCAATTCTAGTTAGGATTTCTTCCAATGTTGTGGGTTATGATGAATGTTGATCCAATTGAGTGGATTGTGATTGTTTATAATTTAATTGATCGAATTACATGTTTTTAGGATTAAATTAAATGTACCCATGTCTATCCTATGATTTTAGGGTTGAATTAATATAGTTGGGTTTGATGCCATGAGAGGTAAACTCTATGGGTTAGATATATCCTTATAGTATTGATGAATTATGATTAGAATTGCTTGAGATTAAAGCATATATGATGAGTATAATATTAACTTCTTGAGAGTAAAGCGTATATGATGATCATGAGATTTAGTACTTCCAGAGTAAAGCCTAGAATATGAATGGTTGATTGTTGATGTTATAGTATGGAAGGGATACTTCCTATAATGAATTGATAAGCATGATTGAATGATTGTAAAAGGTCTAATCACATGAATGATTCTAGATTGAAAGGATTGCTCACCTAAAATTAATATAGACTAAAATGCTTAATGGATGAGGCCAGACCCATGACCTCCATGTGTTAAGGATATGAGGTGATTCGCATACTCCTTAGAATTGAACAAGAAGTGATTCCCCATATTCCTACTATGATGAATGGACATGGAGATGAGTATCTGTGCTCCTTTTAAAATGATGTGGAGATGAGTACCCATGTCATATGATGAGATTGTGGAGGCGAGTACTCACGATTTAAAAGTAAGTAAGGCAAGAGGTGAATACCCATTAGCCTTTATAATCTAGACGTTGAGGAGAATCCCCAATTCCTTAAAAGTAAGTATGACTAATGTTATTATTTTATGAAGTTGATTTGCTTGAACTGTTGCTAGATATGGCTTCCATGATGTAAGCTTGACTAGAGGCGGATGACCTAAGTTTTGGCTAAGGTTAAGTGAGATTACCTAAGGGATTATTCCTTTTTAAACTATGATGCTTATTATGTCTTGATTATGCTTATGCCTTATGTATTATGTTGACTAATTCGTATGATTGTGCTTTTTATGCTAGCCATCACATTTAGTGCTTAATTGTACTAACACATACTCTTGCCTGCATTCTTATCAAATATAGGGTCCGGCAACATTGATTCTCACACTCATGGCTAGATTCGTTGTTGTTTAAGGAAGTGAATTTTTGGTGAGTCCTCATTATGTTAGATGATGTGATCACCATTTTCTTTTATGCTTTACTTTTTGTGTCTTGGACTGTTGTATGGGCTGTGACACAAGACTTTATTCTTGTTGTTTAGATTGTTTGAGACAATGTTGTTAGACTTCTGCTCGTTTTATAAAAGACTTTGATTGTATTGAGAAGTTTTAAATTCCCTCTCGTTTCTATTACTTTATGTTATGATATTCTAAGTATCTTGTATGAGGCCTCTCGGGGTCTTATACGCCTTCTTACATCTAGGGTTACCCCCGGGTCATGACTGGGAGCTTCCATCTCAATAGATTTCTTCTAGAAATCCGGCCTTTCTAGCAGGGGAGCATCCATCTCAATATAATATCCACTCGGTGCTAAGCACAAATCCCATGAAATATGTATTAAGTCATAACTTGTTTCATGTCTCATGGAAGGATGTCCTTGACACTCAATCCATCATAGTTCATTAGGATAGCTCATTCGATAATGCGTGAGAAAACCTTTCACCATCCATGTCTACATGTAAGTATTAGATTCAATTAGGTGAGAAAGTCATTCAACCTTAGAATCTTCATTATGTGAGAAAACCTTTAACATCATGTTTATTATATGTTCATGAGATAATCCTTTTAATCAACACAACAACATTATCATAATCATTGACACTTTACTCTCAAAGTATCCTTACAACATTTACATAGATTTCATAAAAACATGCATAATCTCATTCTTTACTCTTTCAAGGTTCATAACCCACTTTCAATCATCACATCTAGAATTCAAGCATTAGACATGAATTTCATTATAAATCATGTGATTCTATAAAATTCCTCTTTCATCAACAAAGAACCACATTATAAGATCATAGTTGAGAAATATGGGGGTTTCATGGGTTCTTGGGGATACATCATAAGAACCATAGGAAATCATACATTCATTCTTATAATAGCATAATTCAACCATTAGAACCAATTTTGAAAGGAACCCATGAATATTTAATCAAACCTTAACAATGGGGGATTTCTATCTTTCTTTTAAAATTGGATTTTGAAGGAACTCTATGGATGAAAGATGTCCATGGATGAAAGCTATCATACCTTAATCACAAAGCCCAATGCTAAGCTTCAATGGAGGAATTGAACGTTGACCTTCATCCTAGTTAAACTTCCTTGTTCTTCTTCTTCAAGTTTCTAAAGAGAGAATTATTTGAGGGGAGGAAATTTGGGGAAGTCTTTTGGGTTTTGGAAAATATGACTTGAATAGGTGAGTTTTAGAGTTAAAAAGACTTATGTAGTAGTCGAAGTATTAGTCAAAATGACCTAACCTTGGATTAAAACCAGAAAAGACCAATTAACCCTCAACTAAAAGTGACCTACCCAGGGACCACGTGAGGTCCCATGAGCTAAGGTCATGACCATGAGTCGTGGTCCCCTTTGTGGACCTTTGAGGCAGTGGCTTGGCAAAGGTACCCTTAGCCCCTCAAATCTAAGTCACCTCCATGGAGGGTTCCACGAGCCGTGGTCCCTCTCGTGGTCCTTGAGGCAGTGGCTAAGCTACCATTTCCTCAATTCTTACACACTCAACTTCCCTCCACAAGCCTACCCACGAGTCACGGTCTTCACCACGAGCCGTGAAGTGACTCAGGAAGAGGAGAATATTTTGGGCAGCTTGTGGAGGCTACTGCCTAGCCTACCCCAAGCTACACCAACGGTCGTGGTCTTCACCACGAGCCGTGGTGGTGGTCTAGGTTTCTTGGGCAGTGTCCATGGGATAGTGGACTTCCCTAGTCCTCAACCTTGGCCCTTGCCCACTTCCATGGCTCAAACCCTCACGTTTAGCTGTAGTTTAGCCTACTAGTTTCCGGGGTGTCACACCTTGCTTGGCACCTTTTGAGCCTATCCTTTTCTTGGAAGAAACTTGATCAACTTTGACCTATTTATCCCATCACCCATAACCTTCATGAAGTATTGGTTCGTTTGAATATCCAACTTTGGCCAAAAGCCTAAGTTGGGGGTGTGGTGAAAAAGAAAGAATGTCAAGAAGTGTGAAAAATTCTCCCCTTAAAGGATTGTTTTGAAAAAGATGGAACCCCTCCATGTAAAAAAAATAGAGAAAAGAAAAAGACTGAAAAAGAGCAAAAGTTGTGAAACAAAGTGTGTGAGAATAGTAAAAAACAATTTGGTATCCAGTGATTCATGTTGAGTTGAATAATAGGGTGGATTATGAACATGTTTGAATGTGAAAGAGAGGGAGAAAAAATGATTTTCAGGCCATCATTCATGAAAGTAGAAGCCACTAAGCCTAAATGGCCATACCTTTACACTCAACTCTATTACAAGCCTTAAAATGACCTTTGTGATCTTAAGTGAGCTGAATTGAAGGTTGATTAGAAAATAAGGGCAAGTCTATGGGTGGAGTCATGCATGTGTTCATCTTTTTAAGTGTGAGAGTTGTATGTGAATGTGGGACCATAAATTCTTGAGGAATTTTGGGAATATGGAATCGTTTTTGTTGTGAGGACATTTAAGTACCTCTGTTGAGTTTGAACTTGCATTTGAAGGAAGCATGGTAGACTTGAGTACACTTAATAATGATGAGTCACAATTTTAATCTTTGAGTGCACAATTGAGCATTACATGTGTGGTTTGAAACATTTGTGTGCATTCATGTTGAGTCTTAAGCAGCATTGTTTGTAGACATCCTTGTTGATCTGATTGATCTTGAGTTTTACTTGACGACAAGCAAAAGCTTAAGTTGGGGGTGTTGATGAGCCTGAGATTTGGACTCATTTAGAGCTTTTTTTTTTATAGTTTTGGTGTCCTCAAATGCCTAATTTTTTCTATAAACTAATGTTAAAGCATTGATTTTCAGGTATGTAGACTAAGGAGCAAGGCAAGGACACTACCAGGCAAAAGAAGCAAACAAGCTGAAAAAGTGAAGAAAAGCTATTTTGGTGATCTCTAAGACCACTCGACGAACCACCGGAGTGGCCTTTTTGCCCGCCTAAAGTTCCAACCTGCCAACCCTAGGGAAGAACCAAATTGGCAACAGAAAATGGGTAGTCGACGAATCACCGAACGACTCCGCGATGGCAACCTTGATCGCCTAAAGTCACATAACCCTGGAGACAGATGGCCAATGCAAATCGGCGATGGATTGGAGCAAAGGAGGTATCACCGACCTGTTGGGTGAGGTCTGACTTATTTCGCCCAATGGCTTTTCAGGACAAAAATTGGGCAGCTATAAATTGGAATTTTAAAATGAATTTAAAAAAAGTTCCTAGTTCCCCTTGAGAGTTTTGATCCCCAAGTTTGAGAGTTAGACTTTTCTCTTAGTTTTTGAGTTCCCATTGTAGACTTTGAGGATTTCTTAGTTAACTTTGAGGATTTGCAAGTGGATTTTTTAATTTATTAAATTTGGACCATTGTAAAGACTTGAGAACCTTTACCTAGATCATGGCTAATGTATTTGGTAATCATTTTTCTCTTTTTATGATGTGTAATTAAAACCCCAATTCTTGGGGTGTGATCATGTGTTTATTTGTATAATTATATTATGGGTGTTGTTGTTTAATGATGAAATTGCTTTTTTAATGTTGGTTTGATCATTAGGTGTGTTTTAATCTATGGATTGTAGTTGCAAATGCAATTCTAGCATAGAGTTCTTTGCTTGCTTGAGAGAGAAGTTTTGGAACCAAAAGTTTTGATTAATAATTGTAGGTATTGGGTTGATATGGGTTTAACTCGAGTTAGTGAATCCTAAACTCAATCCTACCTATCTAGCTCGAGAGACTGGATACATTAAGGTTATGGGTTGTTTATCTTATCAAGCATGTCGAGATTCGAAAGAACTCGCCTGAAACGTAATAGTTGTTCGCAAGAAAACTATTGCAATTATATGTTAGCCTATCCAAAATGATTCAAAAAATTATTGTTAAATTTCAATTACCCATATAGCTTAATTAACTAATAATCGATCACATTCCGAGAATTCCTCGTAATATTGTTGTTTCCCTTGTTTTCGTACTTGATTTAGCTGTTTGTTGCAAATCAAAACCCCCCATTTGACATTCGTTGTCACCACCTTTTACTTGTTTGTATGTTTTCAACAATTTCAATTCCTATAACCGCTTAGTTCACTTTATAACTTCATAATTGAATTTAAACATGTACCGCTCCCTGTGGGTTCGACCCCAACTCTTTGTTGGGTTTTATACTAGTTAATGATCATTTACACCTAGAATCGGATGAGGTGTATTTGAGACGTTAATCAACATATATAGAGCATATTGAAAATGACTAAGTAAAACTTGTACTATGTGGAAGCTAAAAATAGTGGATATTTGAAACAGGGAAAAACCCAACTAGTCTAAATATATAAGATATATTAATAAGAGTTTAGTGATGACTGGAACAACATTTAACAACACGAGCTGAATCTAATACTATTTTTGAAAAGCCTTTACTAAATTGAGTTGTTGGGACATGCCCCCAGATAACTCTAACAAAAATGAAATTTATGAATAAGGACTAAAATAAAAAGTATGTCTATTGTCCTAGAAGTATGACTACTCACCACTGAAGCTGATGAAGTCGTATCGAGAATCGATCTAAGCGTGATTTGGATGTTTAGTGTCTGAACCTACAACATGGAATGTGTAGCGCAAAGTATGCGTCAGGACTTAGAATGTACTGAGCATGGAGGATATAGATATGCTAAGCTGAACAAAGTATATAAGTAGAACAATGCATAACTGAGAAATTATATAATTTGAACAAGTATTTAGATATGTACTGAAGTATAACTGAAAGATAAACTGAATGCAATGACCAAGTACTATTCATGAAGATAGCATGCTCAATAGTATACTGTAAAAATCTGCTAAAAACCTTGTCACTGCACTAAGAGTCTCACTGTGGGAGCTAATATTAACTAATATATACCACATGAGCTAAGAATGGAGTCCGATGAATACGCCCCATCGAGAGGATCCAATATACCTTGCTAGGGTTATAGAGGCATGGCTTTGGCGTGATCACTAAAACTGATGCCTAACAGAGGGGACTTATAAACCAAGGCGGGCATGTAGTTCTGGGACATTGAGGGTACGCTGAACCCTAGTCCATCTCGGAGCTAAGTATACTCCCATTTGAATATTCATGAAACCAAAATGCACTAGATAGTGAATAGCTCAAAAACTGACGTGCTAACTTAGAATGCAACATATTTATACTGAGAATATAGCATTTAAAATCTGAAGCATGAATTTTTGTCTCGTTAGCCAGGCAAAAGTGAAATTCATGAACGAGGACAAATTTACACAAGCAAGGGTTCTAAATTCTTTGCAACGAATTATACTAAATTGTCAAAAAACAAGTTATTTAGATCAAAGAAACAATAATCACAAAAAATCTTAAAATCTAGAAACCTTAGGTTTGAAGAAGTTATGAGTATCTCAAGAACTAACTGAGTTCTAGGGATCTAATGGGTAAAAGGAACCCAGTAGTGAAATCCCACATGCCTGGTGACAAAATCTACGGATAAATCATTTGATTTTGGGGCTGAACTTTGAAGAACACTACTACTTATTCTTGAAAGAATCTGGCATCTCATTTTTTGTCACGCCTCGAGGCTACCTCCTAGGCGTAAACATGGTACCTAGGATCGATTGACCCCAAGTTAACCCTGAGCTGGCATATCATAAGCATACTAAAAGATTACTGAATAAATATACTATGCAGAAGCTTAAACTGTGATAACTAAAAGTGGGGAATAACCAATACTGATCTGAATATACAAAAGACTATGAGTTTAATAACAACTGGAGGATCAAACTCAAAATGAAAATTGAATGTAGTACTATATCTAAAAAAACCTCTAACTGACTAAAGTTGTTGGGACATGCCCCCCAACTAACTCTAGCAAAACTGAAAACTGAATAAAAAGACTTAAGTGTAAAGCATGTCTATTGTTCTTGATGTATGATGACTCACCACCGAAGCTGCTAAACTGGAGATCAAGAGCAGATCTATGCATAATTTGGATGCTGAGTACCTGAACCTACATCATGAAAGGATGTAGCGCAAAGTATGCGTCAGTACTTGGAAGGAACTGAGCTTTCAGGATCGGATAATATATGAACAAAACATATAATTGAACAAAGCATAAATGAGAAATGACATAATCTAAACATGATAAGAATATTGATATATACTGAAAACAACTGAACTGAATGCAATGACGAAGTACTGAACATGCTAAGACTGAATACTGAAGTACAACTTAAAACCTGGTCAAATACACTAGAGTCTGATTGTGGGAGCTACTATTAACCGACATAAAACCACGTGAGCTAAACGTGGAGTCCGATGTATATGCCTCATCGAGAGGACCCAATATACCTCGCCAAGAGTATAAAGGCATGATTATTTGATGTATACGCCTCATTGAGAGGACCCAATATACCTTGCCAAGAGTATAAAGGCATGATTATTTGATGTATACGCCTCATTGAGAGGACCCAATATACCTTGCCACGGGTACAAAGGCATGATTGTTCGATGTATACTCCCTATCGAGAGGACCCAATATGCCTTGCAAGGGGTATAAAGGCATGAATGGCATGATCACAAAAAATGATGCCCAATAGAGGGGACTTATAAACCTATAAGGACATGTAGTTCTGGGACTATGAGGGTAAACTGAATCCCTAGTCCACTCGGTGCTAAGCCTACTCCCAACTGAATATTTATGTAATATTACATGACTGAAATACTGAATAGCTCAAAATACTAACATGTAGATACTCATACTTGAAAACTCTTTCTCAAAAAACAATTCAAAATCATATTATAATATGATCATTAATGATTAGGGAAGTCATATTGCATAAACATTGATGGTATATATAGATACCATACTGCTCATACATTCATGGCATACTCGATTGTCATACTAATCATGTCTTAGAAAACTTTTTTCTCAAAACTCAGTTTAAGAACTCAAGTGTTGGCTTTAAAAGGATTCTAAAGATTTATAACACAAAATAGGGTTCATGATGAAATATACTGATAATGCGACGTTCGAAACAAGAGCATGCATATTTGTTTAACTGGCCTAACATGTGTAATTCATAAACTAAGAAAATCTACACAACTAGGGTTCTGAGTTTCATGCAAAGAACTAAGCAACGATTCTACGAAAACATAATTATCTGATTAGGAATACTCTAACAGCTAATTCACAACTAATATATAACGTTTTAGAAGCCCTATGTCTAAGAAAGATATAGGAATCAAGAATCTGACTGAATTCTAGGGACCCAGTGGATGAAAGGAATCCACCAGTGAAATCCCACATACCTGGTGACAAAATTCACGGAGAAATCTTTTGATTTTGGGGCTGGAACTGAAGAAAACTTTATGCATTCTTGGAGAGGTCTTGGTCAACTTCCTCTTCTCTTTTTCCTCTAGTTTGATGATTTTTTAGTGAATAAAGATTTTGGTTATGTTCTATCTAGGTTATTAGGCTTAATCTGAGTAAATTGATGTAGTTTAGGGGTTAAACGACGTAGTTTAGGTGCCCAACGCATAAGGGAAAGGACCAAAATGACCCTAACTTAATTCTGGTGAAGCACAACCACAGAGGGAATGACGGTCCGATGTTTGACGTACTGACCATTGTTTGGGTTCGTCATTCATGATCTACCAGACAAGGCTTCTCTAAAATGAGCATAACTTTGTACTCGGAAATGGGATTTTAGCAAACTAAGTGGCCTGTGAAAGAGGCTTCAATTATCCAACATTTGGTAGGTCATGGGCCACCTAATTAATTTTGTGATAAGAGTTATGACCATACAAAGTTTAGGCATCAAATGACGTAGTATAAGTGCCTAAAGCATAGAGGAATAGACAAAAATGACCCTGACTTAAAGCTGACAAAGTGCCACTCACGAGGGGATTGACGGGCCGTCTCATGAACCACTGCTCGTCAACTAGGTCGTGTGTGCTGCTCTGCTCGATGGGGCTTCAATAAAACGAGCATAACATTTTACCCTAAGATTTGATTTTAGCAAACTCGGTGGCGTTGGAAAGAGGATTAAATTATCTTTAATTTGATATGTCATGGGTCACCTTATTGATTTTGTGCTAAAATATATGACCATTTGAATTCTACCCAAAAGTCATTTTTTCTCTAAATAGCTGATGACACTGACTTACGGCCAGACCTAATGTCCGTATATCCAACCACAGATTGTACTTGTCGGCCTTGGGTTGGATTAGATTCCCCTATGTCTTTAACCCAACGATAAGACCTTACCATGGTCCGTGGTCTGACACACGATCCATTAGTGGCTTGTGTTGGTCTTGACAGCAGATCCTGAAAGCTGCATTATTTTCCATCTTCTCGAATCTGAGGTGTTACAATATCTCCTCCTTGAGAATATTCATCTTCGAATGAAGTCTAACCAATTTGAGTAAGGAGGGAAGGCTATAATCCCTATTACTGGGTACTAGAAACTGATATATAACTGAACTGAGTTCCATGAACATGCAAATGTACTGAATATGCAAGTATAACTGAGGGAGCAAGATACTGAGACTAAATTACCCAAGAGTAACTGAGAGACTGAAGAGGAACTACTACCTCAAGCTGAAATGGAATGAGAAGTAAAGAGGTGAGGATAATTGGCCATCATGGCTACTTCTACTTCCAAAGTAGCTCCCTCTACGGAATGGCTCCTCCATAAAACCTTTACTGAAGCGACTTCCTTATTTCTTGACCTATGAACCTGACGGTCAAGAATTTGCAACAAATGAATTTATAATAAATTTTATACTTACATAAATAAGTAGGACTTTTAATAATGTTATTATTTATTTTATAGGTATTAGATTTTAATTTAGTGTAAGGACAAAATGAAAATGTTTATTCTATATTACTAAATATAAAATTTATTTTGTTAATGAAATTTTTTAAATGTATATATATTCGTACTATATGTACTAAATAGCTTTGTTTAATTTACAATTATTATGAGCAACATGTAAACATAATTCATTATCTAAGATAGAAGGTTACAAACAACTGACAACTTACAGGGTATTTAAGCTTATCTTATTTTCTTGTATTTAAAAGGCAATGCAACTACTAAATGCTTACTTCTTAACCCTGTCCATCTTCTGTCTCTTCCAGCTCTAGAATTATATACTAAGCAAAAAAATAATTATTATATCATCAGAATTATTTTCCTCAAGTACTCGGGGTTACAGAATATACCCTCTTAGGATAGAACAATTTACTTCATCAAAATAGTTGTAGCTCATATTCCGTTAAACTTCGAACTCACTCAAGGACAATAAATCACACAAAAAACTTTAAACTGCAAGAAGAAGAAGAGTAGAAGATTTAAAAAATTGTGGTTGAAAAACGAGAGGAAACACCTCTATTCATAGTCAACAAAGGGTCGTATGAACAAGTGTTTTTTGTGTCTTATCTGAAATATCTTGACCTTTCCAAGAAATCACAATCCTTTGGAAGAGTCACAACTTATTAGAAAAGTCACAACTCTTTAGAAATGTCACAACTCGTCGAAAAATCACAACCCTTTGAAAAAAGTTACAACTTATCAGAAAAGTCACAATTCATCAAAAAAGTCACAACCTAAGTTAGGGATATTATAGTAATTTAACATTCAAGTTAGGAGTTCATGCTTTTAAGGTAACTAGTTTTTCAACACGTGCGTTGCACGCGATTATCAATTTAAAAATTTAACTGAAGATTTGAATAATATGCATTGCACAAAATAATATTGCAGATTCTTTTGTGAATTTTCAAAGTGGATCATCATCATATATATATATATATATCTTATTCACATGAGCCTATGAAGATGGTCAATGAAAAAAAAATTAGTTAAATGCAATAATGTATATACTTATTTCAATTTGATGAGGTTTGATCATGTAATTAGTCATATCTCACTAATATTACCTTATAGACGATATTTGTTGTGTATTTCTCGTCATCTATCAAGATGTGCTTTGCACATGTATTCCACTTAATCTTTTTGGATGCCATATGAACATGTGTAGAACAACTACATTTTATTTTTTAGAACTATTTTTGTAATTTTTATTTTATAAGTTATAACATAATAAATGACGTTCTTTTTGTTGGCTCTCATATTTGACTTTTCGATTGACTATGTACATAAATCAAAGATAATTATTTGAATGTCCATAGTTAACTGAGAAATGTTTTCTTTTTTTACCGAAAAAATAAAAATATATTCAATCTGTGAAATCATATATATAATCACACGTTTATCTTCCACCCAACAAAGATATAGTTCATATACTTGTAAAAAAAATTCAACTTATTCAACCAAACATGATTTGTCCAAGAAAAAATAGCAACATCGTGTTATCACATATATAGGGGTGGGATAATTATATGAAAAATTATTGGTCAAAAGTTAATATAAGGAAAGATGAAAGATAGAAATAATTAATGCAATAACTATCAGAATTCATAATATTATAACTAAAAAGTGCAAAAGAGTGTAAATAACTATCAGAATTCTCTATGGCCTCCATTACCATTTATATTTTTTTTCTTCTTTTTTTGATTTTTCTTCTTCATTTTCTCAATAAATAATTATTTATTAATTTAAAAATTCAATCATATTTACTATTCTAATTATGTCTAATAAGTTACAAAAGACCACCATCTATTTATCTTCTCTACTTAAATAATAGGCCTCTTCAACTTCTTTCTAACTATTGTTATGGTTTACCCAATCTATAAATAACAATCATCTTTAGAGATATTCAATGTCCATTTCCATTCTTTCGTTCTTTTTTTTTCTTTCATCTTTCATGTACTTAATAATGTCATGATATGGTCTTCACTTT
>JAJOOF010022306.1:0-14723 GCA_029582545.1 Solanum lignicaule | reverse complement strand
TTGCTTTCAATAAGTAAATTATAAAGAAATTTTAATGAAAATATGTATAAGATCTTTAAAATTGTTTATAAAAATAATATATTAAGTATGTATATTAACAAAATATATGTATATAATTCATCGGTTCGGTTCGGTTATTTCTTCGGTTTTTTTCGAATAAAACCATAACCAAACCAACTACTATCGGTTTTCAAAAATCTAAAACCAAACCAAACCAAACCCAAATAAAATTGGTTTTATTTTATCGGTTTGGATTGGTTTTTCGGTTTGAATTGATTTTTATCCAAACCGTGAACACCCCTAGATAGCGATATGTAGCAACATGATCACATGATTATTCCATATAATATAATAGAAACAAAAATGTACTTCCTCAATATTTTAACCAAAAAAAATATCACTTTTTTCATGCCCCTCTTATTGGGGGATGCATAATTTCCATAAAGGTTCCTAAATTCATATTCCATATCTTCAAAAATAGAGTACAAGTGGTATATTGTATTAATTATGTAAAAATAAATCAAAATTAAAAAAAATGTAAATACTTATTACATTAAATCATTATTATATATATGTTATGTATTTGAATAATAAAAAAGGTGGTCCTTTCATTTGATGCAAATATCGATCGACCTCTTTCATATCAAATATTGGGTCACATATATATATATATATATATAATTTTGCTTAACCCTATTGTATAGACTATAAATAAGTTGAATCAGTTTATGAAGATTTTATTATTTTGAACTCCAAAATCCACTTACCTATTAAGACGTTACGGTGTTGGTGGCCTCTTGTTTAATTTATGATATTTAGGATAGTTTAAGTATCCTGCGCAATTATACCAAATTATCAACGGAGGAATTTTATAAAATTTCCCATAATTTAAGAATTTTTAAAACTCTTTGCCGTTTTAAAAATTATTGTTTCTGTTTGCCTTTTTAGTTCTTATAGACAATTAAATTTAATAAATTAATTTTTTTTAGTTCTTATAGACCATTAAATTTAATAAATTAAATTTTGAGTAAAGAATCTTCAGTTTTACACAGAAATAATGTAAAGTAAATGATTAAATAATTTTTTAAAAGTGGCAAGGCTAGCAGAAAATTGACCCATTGGGGCCGAAACACAGGCAAGGGAGTAATTGATCTGTCGTGACTCTTAATTAATAAACTCACCCATTTTTAATTATATCCGACCCAAATTATATACCCCCATTCCAAATTAACTTAACCCAATAGATTAAATATAATACACCTTTCGTAAATAATTTAAGTAAATTAAAATTTAACTAATGGATGGTCGTCATATATTTAATTTTTTTATTAAAAATATATAAATGATTGTTCATTACAAAAATGGTCAATATTGGACTCAAAGATGGATAATAGAGGTATTTGCGAACCAGTAGATGGACGAAGGGTAGTTTTGTACAATTTCCAATAGTTCGAGTGTATTTTAGGCCATTTTCTGAATACAATTTCCTTACATATTTTGGAATGTTATTTTTCCTTGCTAAAGTAACACCTATTTGGAATAGGAGTAACCTATACACGTCCACCAACATGGGTTATGGGTTATGCACCACGAGTATGAGTTGATAAAAAACGACCTGTTAGAATTAGGGATTGGAATTTGGGGTGCCTCGTATCTTTCCTGAATCAATAAAATTCCTTATCCAATTTTTATTTTTGTTTATCAATAAAAAGAGTCATTCTCGTTTAATTAGGATTTCAAAAAAGCAACTTGAAACAACGTAACTCCATTTCAAATGGCGATTCTTTTTTTGTGATCAATATAATAATTCATTCTCAATAATTTCACTTTAGTTAGAAAAACCCGGAAAAAGAAAGTGTGATAGTTCTCATATACAAACCTCACTTATACAATCATTATGATTTCGATAATTAATAAAGATAAATTTTGGATTTAGAGTTTCTAAAATTTTATAATAATTTTAAGTTGATATGTTGAGTTCACAATCAATTATTATAAATTTTCAATATTTGTTTATAAACGTATTTATGTGATCTGAATAAATATAGTTAAGTTCACGCTAATCCATACATTATATAATGGATTCACAATGACCAAACGTTGTTTTAGATTCTTATATATTTCTATGATTAGTCAAAAATATTGATTGATGTTTGAAATTTTATCAATGCCACATAAAATTAAAATAGTAAGTAACATATATTATATCAGAATGATATAATAAATAGTGTTATAAGTCACAATAATAAATAACTCAAAAATTTAAAAGAAAATATAAAATATTTGGTAGAATCTTGAATTCTATCAAATACTACAAATATTGAGACGGAAAAGTAACAATATCTAGTCAAAAAAGCGATAGCCAACCTTTAAGCAAGTAACAGAGATATGCAAAAGAAAAAGAAAAAAAACTTCCATGAAGGTTCCTGAATCTGCGTAAATTCCAAGCATATACTATACTTTACACCTTCAAAAATAGAGTACAACTAATATATATCTATGAATTTGGTACAAAAATCGAATCGACCGATAAATCGAATCGGAAAAAATGTTATTGATTTATGACAGTGATTTCTGTTAACGAATCAAGTTACCTCCATTGAAGAACAATGAGCTAAAAAACAGAAGATAACATCTGGATTCAGAAGAAGTCCATGATTTAATGAAGGGTAAACAATGAGTGTCGTGACATAAAGGCAGATATTGGATTTAAGTCCCTCAAAATGAGCAAATTTGAGTGAAAATACAATCAATCAATAACGAGCACTGGACGTTTGGAAATAAGTAAAACACGATAAGTACTTGAGCAATCCTCGTCAAAAGCCAGAACCCAAACAAACCATCACGTTTTTAAACTCACAAATTTTCTTTGTTGAAGCAGGGGCACAAGTTATTTCGAGATCAAAGATCCAAAAAACCTAGATGTTCAATTTAGTCTACGAAGAGCTAAATGGCAACATTGCACAAAAATTATAGTCCATATTGGGTAAGTGTTTGTTTGTCTTATTAGTCTATGGAATGTAGTATAGCAAGGACCCTCCTGAACAATGGGACGTAGTAAAGCAAGGACCCTCCCGAACAATGGGACGTAGTGTAGCAAAGACCCTCATGAATAATGGGACGTAGTATAGCAAGGACCCTTCTGAATAATGAGACGTATTATAGCAAGGACCCTCCTGAATAATGGGACGTAGTGTAGCAAGGACCCTCATGAATAATGGGACGTAGTGTAGCAAGGACCCTCCTGAACAATGGGAGGTAGTATAGCAAAAACCCTCCTGAACAATGGGAGGTAGTATAGCAAAAACCCTCATGAACAATGGGATGTAGTGTAGCAAGGACCCTCCTGAACAATGGGACGTATTGTAGCAAGGACCCTCCTGAATAATGGGACGTAGTGTAGCAAGGACCCTCATGAACAATGGGACGTAATGTAGCAAGGACCCCCCTGAATAATGGGACGTAGTGAAGCAAGGACCCTCCTGAACAATGGGACATAGTGTAGTAAGGACCCTCTTGAACAATGGGACGTAGTATAGCAAGGACCCTCCTGAATAATGGGACGTAGAATAGCAAAGACCCTCTTGTATAATGGGACGTAGTATAACAAGGACCCTCCCGAATAATGGGACGTAGTATAGCAAGGACCCTCCTAGATAGTGGGACTAGACTAACATAATTTAATTTAACCGGTTCATCATGAAGAATGGAGTTGGTGTAAAAACGCATAAGCCCTCTAAATAGTACATCGCCACAAAGCTCGAATCGTTCAAAGTCTCGATTCAAAGCTAAGCACCATCTTTTATTTCTATCACTAAATTTTCTTATATATAAACTGGGGTAAAAATTTTGTGTTGTTATTTTGTTTGTTTTAATTTCAGGAATCTAGTGATAGAATGGGGTCAATCCACATTTCAAGCTGAGGATCTTAGATGGAGAAGATTCTAATTTTCAAGCTCAATTTCAATTGAAAAAGCAGGAGCTCATTCTAAAAAACACAATTAATAGCCAAGTACGAGTAAAAGGAACCTACCTGGAGAAAGACATTTACCTTTGAACACATTTGAGATGAAAATCAATATCTCATAACTCAAGAAGCATGAAGACTCAAGTCAAGGTTCAAGAGAAGCTACATAGATAGGGTCTTGTACTTGTATTTCCTTTAAATGTTTTGTCTTTTATGTTCATGTAACAATAGGAGTCGTGAACTGGAGCCTCAAGGGGACCTCACTTGACTTCCAACTCATCATTTCGTCTCCATGAACTACACGTGACCTGATTCCCTTATAACCCGGGATATGTAGGATGTCCAAAACTAAGACTCGATCGCATATTTTTCTTTTCGAATAAGAGTCCGGTCAAAACTTGTCACGTTGTCTACTTCTTTGTCTGAAAACTCTTATTTTATTAAGTTTATTTTAAAAGATTTGAAAACAACAAAAATAGAATCACTTTTAAGATAAGTTTTATTTTCAACTGTTTAAAAAGAATGAAAGATTACAAAAAATCTATATTATTTTGAAATTAAGTTTTTATAAATAAGCTAGTATTATTTAATTGTTTTTTATATATATATATATATAGCTAGTGGATTTTTTCTTAGATTTTTATTAATTTTAAATAATTAGTTGATATGTTATTATAATTTATTATTTATAGTTAATTATTATTCTTTTAAAAGTAGAATGAAACTAAAACTAAAATAAAAATAACCTAAATAATCTAACAAACCTACCCCACTCCTATACCTACCCAAAACATACTACACGTAGGAAAACAAAAACAAAAAAAAATCAGCAAAATTATACCCTACACTCCCACTTCCTCGCAACTTCTCCACACCCCCACTTCTTCACAACTCTCACACTCCCCACTTCACACGACCCCTGCAAAACCCACCACCCCACTCCTATTTACATGCACACTACAACAACAAAAGAGGACCCGCCTAGGAAAATATATCCTATATATAGAACACATACACCAGAAAGAAAAGGACAGATATATGCACAACTCTTGGAAAATAATATATACATCGTACTTTTGCACCTTGTGATTGAAGATCTCAAAATCTATTTTCGCGGTTTCAAGTTCGTGGCTCCTGATTGTTGGTCCTTTCTTCTCGTGAACTAATTTTCACAAGAGGTAACATTTATTTATATTCTATTTTTGTGTAATTTTATGTCATGATTGTGCAAGAATTGAATCCCATATATGGAAGTTGTTCAGATTTCATATGTGTTTAACCCGTTAATATTATTAATGCTATAATGTTGAAATATATTTGAATGCTTATATTGTTAAATTTAGATCGAGTAAAACGTAGTATAACATATAGTTTTTTTTGCTTGGCTAGGATCCAATATTTTTATTTATTCGTTCTACCTTGTTAAGCCAAGACATGAGTCAGGAATTCTTATGAACTTAATTGCTTAATTAATATATACTTGTATTATTCGTACAAGCATAACTCAAAATTGATTAAGTAAATCATCCTTCATTAGAAAAAAAATGCATTTATTGATAGCATTTATTTTTGTCATCCAAAAACAAAAGGTTCCTGTTATTTTATATGACATGGATATAATGCTAGTTTAAATTTAATATAAATACTGAAGATAATCTTGTATTTTGTTTTTACTTTTATTTATTTATTTTTCTTTTCTAAAAAGGGGCCTTTTATGAGTTCATTAATTATAATATTACAAAGAAAAGAAAAAAAGAAACCGATACATACACGGACGCTACTCCTAGGCACGACACACACGCACACCAACAGTAAAAAAAAGAAGAAAATTAGCAACCCAAAGAGATTCACACACACGGGAGGAGCAAATGAAATTTATCGTCACTCATCTCTACAAACAAAAGCATCACAAAATTCAGGAGATCTTGATCAAAGGTCCATTTTTTTTAGTTCTCTTTTCATATTGTTTTTATTTTTATGTTTGATTTCATGGATACATAATTTCTTAGTGATATTGCCTTAATGTTAAACTTTTGTAGATATATTGATTGGACATTGATGTTTTCTTATTGGACTAATATTATTATTTTTCCTTTATCCTAATTGAAGTGAAGTAGGCATAACTTTATGTTATAAATTACAAGTGGTTTGTTCATGGGGTTTTACATAGATGCATGATTTTTCTAAAAAATAAACTTGTCATAATATGGGTTTAGTTACTGCAACAAATTTATATTTAAAAATATATCTTTGAATTCTTGTCATCATATGATAAAACACTAGTTAACATTTGCATATTTGGCAAATTAATAAATTAACGTGAAAGCCTTGAAGCATAATTAGTAAGCATATTATTATGATTTGTTCGATCTTTAGTGTTAGCTTTCGTATTTTACACCAATATTTGAATGTTTATGCCTAACTGATTGGATGTCGTACATTTTAAATTATTAGGGGTTATAGTTTTTTTTTATAATAAATAAATAATCTAACTTGGCCATATAAAGTGCCCGTTTATATTGTTAAAGAGAGTCGCGGATTTATCCAAGACTTGTTGAAAGAAGAAAATTATACTACACACAACACTCATAGCCGACAACAACCAAAATTCACGATTCGGTGGTGAGATTTTTAGTCTAACTTCAACTTTGGTCTGTGGTTCTTGAACAAATCAAACTTTTCTTGTATTTTTTTTTGTGGATTTTGAATTCGGTGAAGTTTTGTGTTTAAAATTTGGGGCTCACTAAAGGTTCATTTTCGATTTCTCTTTTCACTTTTGCCGTATTTTTATTTGGAATTAACTCTTAAAAAGTGTAATTAGTTGACTTATCAATTTCAGTGAGCTATATTATGTTTAGGTGTTTATTTATGATGTTGAAGTTTAGTTACTGCTAAATGTTGTCTTCTCCATTTAGTGGTGATATGGAATATTGGACTAGATGTTTTGAAATGAGAATGAGATCAAAAGATGAGTTTCCAACATGGTATTCTAAATAAATAGACTAAGCACATATTTTGCTTGCACATTATCAACTTAGATTAGTTTGTCCTTTTTATTTGTTTTTTCTTTAAAGATAAAAATAAACCAAAGTTAACTAAGGTAACTTAAAAAGGGAATTCTTATCATGTTTGAGATGCATCACTTTAGTTGTTTTTCTTTTCATATATTTTGAAATTCTTATTTTTCTTAACCTTTCTTTACGTAATATTGCTTTATATACTAAATTGCTTGCTTATGGGTTTCAATTGTATGTAAAAATGGTAGCAAGTGATTACGCTAGTATGTTTATTAACGATCTAAGGGTTAGACTTGATTTAAGGCCTAGTCAATAACCATAAGGGATTAGGATAAGATGCGAATTGGGCAAAAAAGTAATAAATGAGAATGCCTCTAACATTAGATAAGATAAATTTTATTTTAAATTTTAAATTTTTTTTTAACAAAAGAGTAATAAATAAGAAATGCGTTTCAATTAAGAATGTGGTTACACATCTCTTTTTGAGACATCAAAAGAAACTCAAGGATGCGGTTACGCACCTTGGCCAAATTATTTTAATAATTAATTTTGTTAATTCAAACCAAGAGTTGTTAATTGAGATTATTAGGTGTGATGAACTCGAGAGGAGAAGACAGTTATGTCTCCAAATGTCAAGATCGAGAATGCAATTATGCATTCGGTTGAAGACTAATAAAAATTCAGGAATTAAAAAATAAGCAAACCATGGCATGTAGACACAATATATCCAAAAATAGTAAAAATAAGTATAAGTCAATAAAAGAGACCATGCTAGAACCACGGGACTCGAGGGATACCTAATACCTTCCCCTCGGTCAACAGAATTCCTTACCCGAATTTCTATTTCGCAGACCAAAACTAAAAGAGTCATTTCCTATTGATTAGGGATTCGAAAATGTGACTTGGAACGCCACAACTCAATTCCAAGTGGCGACTCTGAAACAAACATAAAATAACCCTTATATTAATACCGTCACTTAAATTGGAAAAACTCTTCCGACACCGTGCGCGAAAAGTGGTGTGACAATAATCACATTGAAAGTCTTCAAATTTTTGTTACTATTTTTGCCTGTAGGCTGCAGATGATTCTCAAGGGAAAGCAATACTGGAAGAGCTGGAAGCTGATGGTGTCGATACATCGTTTATGGTGGTGAGTTCGGCAATGCTCAAACTTGAAGGTTCTTGCGTGTAGGATAATTATGGATGTAGTTTCGTGCATCTGTTAAATCAATAACAATTTGAGTGATTTCGAATGTGTTAGCAACATCAGATATAACTCAAGCATTTAGTTCACCTCAACCATAAATCTTTGGTTCAGGTTTCCGAAGGGGGCCATTCGACATTCTCTTACGTCATTGTTGATAGTCAAGAGTGAGTTCTCTCTGTTTATGTTAATTGCATTTTGGTGATTGTTTAGCATATTTCAGACTTTTACCTCAAAATATGATGTTGAACTTTCTAGTTTTGTTAAATCAATTGTACATGGCTCTGCTGCGATTTGCTTAATGTTTGGTTTCGAGATCAGTAGCCGTATATTGTACATTACCTATACTTCTAAAGTAGGTTTCAGCCTAACTATCCTTTCTGAAGACGCAAATTGCTTATGCAAGAACCAAAAGAGTTGTATGCTGAAGTTTGAAATACATGCTACATGTAAAGTTTGCCTGGAAAGAAACAGAAATTGTTTAGTCATATGAAGTGATTCCTATCCATCATGAGTAAAAGAAAATAGATAAAGAAACTATAACGAGGAATGTGTATGTTTGGCTGAGTAACTTTTCTTTTCTCATTTACATTAAATTTTCCTTTTGCCAAAACTGCCCACTTGATTATATGTATGGCAGAAAGAAATGGTTCAAAAGTTTCCAATGAAGTTCTTCTCCACCATATTTGCGTGAGAGAAGTATAAACATTTTAGCAAGTTTACTATATTTACTATCTCTTGGTGTATACAATTGGTTTGTTGAACCTTTAGAACTTGTTCTGTTGAAGCTATTAGCTCTCGTGAGTCGTGATTAGTATTGTTTGATCTACCAGGAAAACTCGCACTTGCATTTACACTCCAGGATACCCACCTATGATACCTGAGGATTTATCCAAGTCGAATTTGTCATCAGCTCTGGATGATGTGAGATTTGTATGTATATTTTGATGGAGTATTGCAAGAAACTGAATTGTTATCAGCTTTAGTTGTGGCCCGAGAGGTAATTTTAACTTGGATTTCTTTGTCAGACAAATGGAAGTAATGGCTAGCAAAAACTTCTATCCTGCTGTCTGCTTTTGAATATGTTGCTTGTATTCATCCTAGAGCCGACATATTGAGCTCAATTATTGTTTGTTGTTTTTGTTCAAATTATCCGAAGAGTTATGTTTTCAATCAAATGGAAAATACTGTATGCCTTTTGGATTCCCAGTGCAGGCACATCGGAGGAATATACCTATTGTAATTGATGCAGAAAGTAAAAGAGAAAGGGTAGATGACCTTCTAAACTTGGCAACTTATATCGTATGCTCAGCGAGATTTCCACAGGCAAGTTAGCTACACTGACAAATTGCAATGACACTGTTCCTTTGCTGTGGAATTTCAATTTGGATATCTGGTGATCTGTTTCTAATTCTTAGTTGCTATAAAGTCTAGGAGTGAAATTTGTTGTCTCCCCAATTTTAATTCGACGACAAAGTCCCTTCCTCCCTCAGTGTGTTACAACTTACAACTTAAAGTTTTTATCCCTTGCCACTGCTTACCACATAATTGGGGATTAAAATTGTTTTCAACACTCTTTTAAAAAGGTGAAATAGTGTTAATTTTTCTCCTCCTAGCTCAAGAGGTTAGGATCACCCAAGATCATATAAAGAGACCAATTTCTTGTCATCCAACCATGTGGAATTATCACCCCACACGCCCAGCACCCTGGACAGGACATCTAGAGCATGGGAAATTTAATATGGGCCCCAAAATCTGTAAGCCATAAATTGGTATAGGCTTGGCTCTGATACCATGTTATGGACCTTGGGCCTAACCCTCAAAGTTAGCTCAAGAGGTGAGTATTGTCCACGACCGTATAAAGAGACCAATTTCTCCTCATCCCGCCGATGTGGGACTCAACAATATCTTTTGCTCTTTTGAGCTTGACAAAAGATGTATTGTCTCACAGGTATGGATAGAGGCCCCTTCAATCCCAGCTGCTCTAGTTTCTGTACTTTTAAAGTTGCCAAACATCAAATTTGTAATTGTGACATTGGGTGAAGATGGCTGCATGATATTAGAAAGGGCTGAAGCTGGTATGCTTGCATATTTTTTTGGTTCTTTTGATGTATGTTAAGTATCTGCTTGTAGGCAAACAAATTGTTTTGAAAGATGAACAAGAGGTGTATGTATTTACTTTTCGCTATTCGGTTGATTTGCAGAGGTTCTCCAGTCTGAAGAAATTGATGTCGATGAGTTGTTCCAGAAAATGAAGCAGAGTATCCATATCTTCGGTAATTCACCAATTAGAAGATTTATGATTCAATAGACAGACCGAAGCATGGCCACAGTGCTCATGAACTACTAGAAATCCGTGCACACAATTCTCTTTAATGTGAGTATCTACTGTGGAGTGGGAGTCATGTATGGTTCTTCCTGGCTAGTACCCTTTTTCTAGTACGTCATGATATTCATCTTTACAAATATGAATTGCCTCCACATGTTCTCTTGCAGTCGTACCATTACTCATCACCCTCTTAATTCTTTTTATTGGAGACTTCTTGGTGCTGCTTATGATTTTTTTTTTCTCCCCAGCACTTCTTATGAAGCTGAATAAACTAAAGGACATGTCTTCTTCTAGGATATTGCAAAATTGTGACAATTAAATGTGTTATATGCCTGCATCACCCTTTTCCCTCTACCTGTGACAATTGGATCGAGAGATTCTATAAACCTCAATCCATTTTTTTTCTTTAGTCTTACGTATGTCTATATCCATGCAAGTTTAAATCTAATGTCATTGTTCCCTTTACGCTTGATAAGGGTTTGTAATGTTTCATTTCTAATGGATTTCCCACTTGCAATCTGCAGCTCTCTGTGCCAATATGCCACCAGAAAGAATGTTGCCATTTGCTTCTCAAGTGGTTAGTAGACTTTAGCTTTGTGTCTTATGTAAATTGTAAATGTAAAAGAAGCTAACTTGTGCATTGTGGGTTCATTGCAGGCAGCTATCGGGTGTAGGGCCTTGGGAGCAAGAGCTGGTCTTCCCCAGCTAACAGACCCTCGATTGAAACCCTTTTTAGTGAACGATCCCCAAAACGTGGCCACATTGCTATAGAAGAGAACACAAGTCAAAGTTATTGTCAAGTTGGGATTTTTCTTTTAGTTTTTTCTCTTTGTCTAGACATATGTTCTGCAACATTTGTAACATTTTATGTGAAAGATTTACCCATTGAGCACAAAACCTTCTGTATATCGTTATTGCGAGGCATATAAAGAGTTTAACTACTATGCAATGTGATGTATAATTTTTCTTTCTCATAGGTTCTGCACTGCTTTTGTACTAATTGTTATGCGTTTTTCATTGTTTTTTCTTTTCTTTTAGGTGGATTTGATGCACTTGATCCAAGGATATTTCGGAAACAGCCTCACTACCTCTACGAGGAAGTGGTAAGGCCTCCGTTTACTCTACTCTCCCACACCCCACTTTGTGGAATTTCACTGGATATGTTGTATCAATTATGCTTAATGACAACAACATGTAGCCCTTTATAAAAGGTCTAATGTGGTAACATGGAGAGTTAAACTGTTAAAAGTAAATAGCCTGCTACAGTATGAATATAATATTAGTGCAAAGATCAATTAAGATGTTAGTGCTTCAAGTTAAATCCCTCATGCAACAGACAAACCAAAATTGGAAGTAAATCTTAGAAGTTTTACTCCCTTGTTTTAATTTATTTGTCTGCTTTTTGACTTGGCACAAAATTTAAAAAAAAAGTAAAGAAGATTTTTAAATCTTGTAATTTCATACTAAACATACGTCCAATATACCAAAATGTCCTTTAATTTTATAGTTTTAAACATGACAATTGAAAAGTTGCTACTAAAAAGTTGTTAAAAATGGAAATAGACATTCTTTTAAGAGATTCCTTCTTTTAAAACGGATTGAAAAAGAAATAGGACAAGAAATTTGTGTTCAGTCATGAAAAAATATTTTACCAATAACAGTAACATGTTTGGAGAAATAATTATTAAAAAAAAACAAGAAGAAAAGGTTCAATATCATATTGACATGGAATCACAAATTAAAAGATGGCAACTTTTGGCTAAGTGATATGGAATAAATTAGAGAAATTAACTACAAATTGAGAAACTTGCACAACCAAGAAATTCAACATTTGCAATGGCACAACTTTCTTTATTTAATTTTATAAACAGAATCTTTTCTTCCCAATTTCTGTTTTTTTTCTCTCTCTATCCACATCCAAAATAAAAATAATAATAAAAAAGCTCAAGCTTTGTGATTATGTATATTAGTTGACAGCATTTGCTGTACAAACTGAACTTAATGATCCTTTTAGCCTTTATAACCTTTATATATATCCTCTCATCAAATCTTAATAAAAAAAAAATTAAAAAAGGAGGAGGATCAAGTCCCTTTCAAAAGTACTATATTAATAGTAGTAGTAAGCTTTTTATTTTTGTTTTCCACCTGTGTCTAGTACATGTATTAGAATTGGACTAATTCAGATTCGCATTAAATATGACTCATTCAGAGTTAAGGCTCTCAATAATAATGTTCGGGCTTGAGAGTGGAGCCACCCGGTGTTCGATACTCATATTGAAGCCCAACGCGCTACAAAGTCTCACATTGGGGGATAAAACGCTCCCTAACAACTACATCATGCGTGTCTTGATGGACTCATACCAGGAATTCATAATGTCGAACTTGAGAGTGGAGATCTAACATCTATATGTGATATTTCTAAAAGCTAACATGTATATTATTTGACAGTCATAATATTTTTTTCTTCCATATATAATTATCGAATCTAAATTTGATTATAATATCAAACTTTAAAAATTTGATATTTGATATTTGATATTTGGTATTTGGTATCTACTAGTAGATGAATTTTCGTTGAAATTGGATGTGGATGTGGCTGGGGAGCCTTTGAATGTTGAAAAAAGAGAATGCATTAATGTTAGGGAATAATGTTTTGTTTGTTCTTTTTGAACCTTCTGACCCTCAAAATAGCCTAATTATCCCTTTCCACTCTTTTCCAATATAACAAGTAACATTTAGGATGAGTTTTTGGTAGGAAGGAAAATGTTTTCCAATATGACCTAAGATGTGATATAGGAAAATGTTTTCGAATAAAAATATTGACATCCAATTTAGACAAGGTGCTTTTTTTCTATATATACACATTAAATCAACTGCTAATTCTATCTTCTTCATCTCTATATACACACACATTAATACTCTCTTGCATTGTCTCTCAACTTCAATTTTTCAAATGGCTAATAATTCAAGAATTGACCTATTTTTGTTCCAAGCTTATTCCACTTTCATGGCTACACAATCCTACATTTTCTACATGTACCAGGAACAGAGCACCACAACTTGTTCCCTCACAGATTTTGGATTCTTCTTCACCATTCTCCTCAATTTTCTACAGCTAAAATATCAAGGCAATAACAAGACTGATCCTTTTTCGACTCATCCGAAAACCATGAGAGTTTCTGTCACTTCTTTGCTCCTAAGCTGTTTAATATACGCTATTAAGCTGGTTTTTTCTCGTCATTATATGTACAGGAAATTCTCCGACCTCGTACACCATGTTATGATTTTCTTTAGTTCTCTATCTTTGGCTTCCACTGCCTCTGTTCTCTTCCCGGACTCTGTTTCCCCTCTTCTGTATTTCCTCTGTTTTCTGCTTTCTGGAGGTGAAATGCTACTTTGGGTTTTCGAGAAAATTATGCAAAAATTGGAAGAAGAAGAAGAACAGTATTTTGAGAGAAGGAGGATGAGTGGTGAACCAATTTGGAACTATCTAAGAAGGAGGGCAAATATGATTGTTTATCCAATGGAACAGAGGTTCACTCTTACTGTCTAATTTTGCAAGATACTATGTTTATTTCTCATTCTCTCTACTTTATACTATGTTTATTTCTCATGTTGCTTCAAGATTTCAGTTGTAATACTAAGTTAGATGCATACCATGCATGTCTTCGGACCTCAAATAAATTTGAATTTTGAATTTATGAATTCTAAATTTAAAAAAAGGCAATTTAATCCAACCGAAACTATCTATTTATTGCTTCTTCGACAAGTAAAAATGAATGGGAGATAAATAATAAAGACAAACCAAAATTTGAAAGAAATCTTAAAAGTTCTAAAAACAAAATTTTGAAGGAAAATAATTTGATTTAAATATTCGCTATTTTGTTTAACTTATATATGATCTTCTGAGCAAACATCGTTAATTTTATGTTAATCCATATATTATATTGTGGATTCACCTATAATGACCAAGGTCGTTCTAAAAAGAAAATTTCTATGATTAGTGCAAACTCTTATCTTTGGTTGATATTGTTAGTAAATGGTTTGGTGGACCCTTGTATTTGTACTCGTTTGTATTGTAAACCCTTCTACTTACCCCTTTGTCATCTGAACCCCCGAACTCATTTAAACTCAACCTGTTGAACCCTTTCAACTCATCGTGACTCTCAATCACGCTGATGTCACATTCCATGTCAGATAAATTTT